>JAUMHB010069018.1:0-13490 GCA_032359685.1 Pittosporum tobira | reverse complement strand
ATTTTATAAATCTTGTTATTTTTATTCTTATTAAGTAGTTAATTTCTTTAATTCAAAAAATCAAGCTTTTATCAATCAAATTAGATAAGTCAAAGAATAATCAAGGTTGGTATATAATTGATTTCAATTCTCGTGGGAGCGATATTTTACTACAATCTGATTAGTGTACACTTGCACTTCTCACCGATCAACGACTCGTCATTTGATTGACAACGTACAATTATTCCTCGTATTTATCCGAGGGTATTTTCAAAATGCTAAAATACATCATCGGATTAAATTGTATAGTAAATGGTAAATATAAATAATATACAATTTAAACTTCATGGAAATTCCCAATTCGGTGGCATAATTTGTAAATAAAATGGTTAGTGGCATGGAGTAGGGCATTCTTGCAATTTTCCCAACCTAGGGACAGTTTGGTAATTTGATTGTAGAAGGGTATTTTGGTAATTTAGACATGAGGGGTATTTTGGTAATTTAACCAACCAAGGGTATTTTAGTAATTTGGCTAACTAGGGGTATTTTGCTAATTTAGCTAACCAGGGGTATTTTGGTAATTTGGCTAATTAGGGGTATTTTGGTAATTTAACCAACCAGTGTAATTTTAGTAATTTGGTTAACTAGGTGTATTTTGGTAATTTGGCTAATCAAGGGTATTTTGGTAATTTGGCTAACCAGATGTATTTTGTTAATTTGGTTAACCAGGGGTGTTTTGGTAATTTGGCTAATCAGGAGTGTTTTGGTAATTTCACACTTCTGAAAATAATAATATTAATCAAAATAGTCGTTTGACCAAGTCAGTGAAGGGGGTTGACCAAGTCAATGCCATCACCTTCCCCTTTTTCGACCGCCTGAGCCTTCAGCTTCTCTGGCAGAGGGGCCGGACGACCTTAGCACACCCTTACGGACACCCACACGCATGGAAAGTGACGGGAAGGACAAATTTGTGAAGCTTGGATTGATGATATCCATCAATCCCACTGCCCCGACCCTTTAATCGGTCGATTTCACACTCCCCCCCCCCCCCTTATCGTCTTCCCCGACCACGGCAAAGCTACCATAGCTGGCAGCCTTATTCTCCGGCCAAGCTTGGTTCATGCTTAAAAACCAACCCAAAAATCAATGAATTATAAAAAAAAAATTCCTTACAATGGCAGGAAATGATTCAAGCATAGAATCGACACAAACACATTCGAATTCACGGATAAAAATCAATGCTTTGCCTCGGCTCAACCTAGACTGAAGTGAATTCGAACGGGGTCAAATCTTGGACAAAAATCGTGTTTTAAAAGCTTAACATACTCTATAGGACCCCAGGAAGCTATTGCAATTAACAATTTGAACTAACACCAACAAAATTTCCAACTTTGATTCTTACCGAGCTATCACAAAGAAAAAATGAAACTTTTGATTTTTGAGGTGCTGCGATTGCTTTGAGGATTAGGGTTCGATGCGTGTGTGCTTTATGGATGATTTGCAACATCTAGAAACAATAATTGATGCTTGAAAAGGACTATACATTAAAATAGGGTCTAAAATCTATAGAAAGTTTGGGGGGAAAGAGAGGAAGAGAGAAAAGGGAAGGGGGAAAAAGAAAAAAAAGAAAAAGAAAGGGGGGAATTGAGAAAAGGACAAAAGGTTTGGGGGCCTGTGCGTCAGTGGGCCCTAGTTGGTCAACTAGCTGAAAATTCAAAGTTCAAACTGCTATTTTACCTCGATTCACGAACTAATTAATTTAATAATTAAATAATAATTTAAAAAATCAAAAATCAAAAATATAATATTATACTCTATCCCTACGTTTTGGCATGCTGCGATTCCAACGGCGCTATCCGTTTTTCCATACGACGCTCCGGTCAAAAAGTCAACTCTGGTGCTAGGTCAAATCAAAAATTCGACGGCGTTTCAATTCATTATTTTTTTGCGTTGATTCCTGATCTTTGGTCGTTTTACGATTTTGAACTCTTTTTAACTTTCGGGTCAAAATGACTAGAATGCCCCTTGGCATAACTTTTGTCAAAAATGACCAAAATGCCATTGGTCATATGTTTTGTCAAAATGACCAAAATGCCCTTAAGCATAACTTTTGTCAAAATAACCAAAATGACCCTGGTCATTATATTTTTATTTTAATTCAATTTCTCTGAACTATAGTGATGTCGAAAATAATTCCACTAAACATCATAAAAGAAAATTTTCATATTATTAATTATTCATTAATAAATTCGGGTTCTCACACTAAGCATTTAAAATGATCATACATTCCCCAATTAATCCCACAACAACAACAATAATCCAATACTAATAAATTTCATCCTCCTTTAAGCATATATGACTAATACTAACCATTAATCACTCACTAAGCTAACTAATCTTTCATAATATACACAACTAAGTATATGATCTTCATCAATTCATATTTGAATAAAACTAAATAACAACATGATAAGTTCTTATTTGATATATTAGTTTATGCTTATTTCTCTTGATTTATTACTAAATTTGCATGGATTTGGTTTAATATCCTTGTTATATGATAAAAAAAAAAATGATCAATCCAAGGGATTAGATATATTTTATTGTTATTGGGCTTGTTTTACAGAGAATTGAGCTTAAAAAGGCCCATTTCGGACGAAAATCGAGTTTTCGATGAATTTCGAACGAAGAAGAATTGTCAGGAATCGAAGCAGGAAGCAAACCAAGAACTCAAAGAGGCTTATGGCCACCCTTTCGGCCGTAAGGTGGCCAACGGCTGTGGTGATGGTTGTAAGCTGGCCCGTACTATTTGTCACAATTTCTGTTGACTTTTCTAAAAGACTTTGACTTACACGATTTTGGGCTTTTCTATGGCTTCTTGACATGGACCAAGAAGACAAACCTAATTTGAGTCAACTTGTGAGAAATCCCATGATTAGAAGCTATAAAAAAATCCCTCTATAATTTTAATAAAACAAACAATCAATAGAAGATCAAGAGCTCAATGAGGCGAAGACCGGAGGGCTATTAACGAGGACATCTTGCTAACTTCTTATGGGTTTTTCTATCTTTTCTTTTGTATTTTGTAGTGTAATTATGTTCTAATTTTCTTTATGCTAAGACTAGACGGATCTTATTCATGATTAATTAAAGTTTTATTTGGAATTTATCATGTGCTTATATTGGTTTTTCATGTTTACTCATGTTTATTGAATTATGATTCATGTTCTTAATATTTCTAATTAATTGGCCATTAGTTAACTAATATAGGTTAATAAATTAAATGACTTGACGGTGAAAATTTATTAATAGCTCAATTGAATCATAGCCACAAATTAAATTTTGCTAAAAATAGTTTAAGGTGATTGTGCAGTTTCGGTAGTAGTTGGCTTAACAACGGTTGATGAATTCGGGAATTCCATAGAACTTAATGCTCTCTTAATTATTTAAATTCACATAGGGATATGTTGGTTTAATAATTGGAGTAGAGATACTTTCGCTAGGAATAGGCTAATATCTAATCTAGGAAAATTCCACTGTCATAAACATATTAAATTAATATAAATTGCATGATAAAGTTAGTAAACCCTAAATTATGATTGGATATGTGAAGTTGAAATCTTAGCATATTTTCTCTATATTTATTTAGTCTCTTATTTAGTTTAGATCTAATTGTTAGAATAGTTATTTGTTAGATTAGTTTATAAAAATCAAAACTTTATTAATTTGCTAGATAAAATAAAAGCTAAAAATAGTGATACAAAGTTGACATCAGTTTCCATGGAATCGACAATCTTTTATACTATAATTTCATTGGTGTACAGTTGCACTAAATCTCGGATCACAATCCAATCCTTATAATTTGCTAGATAAAATAAAGACTAAGAATAGTGGTAAATAGTTGAAAATCAGTGTCCGTGGGAACGATAATTTTTTATACTATAATTTGATTAGTGTACACTTGCACTAAATCCTGACCAAGTTTTTGATACCATTATCAGGGACTGATTTATTTAATTATTATCATGATTTTTTTTTATCTTAATATGGTTTGTATATATATTTTTATCTTTATTTATTTCCTTTCTTCTTTTGTCTTGCAATATTTGACCTAGAAGTTGATGTATGATATGAAGAAGCCATGAAAAAGGACTACAAGATTTTGATCCAGAACCTGAGAGAACATTGAGAGAAGGTTTACGTGTTCATAGAAACTTGAGTCCTACTTTTGAAGCTTTTTCTACATCAACTTTTTGAGTGGAGGATACGAACAACTTCATGATGCCAGGCCAAAAGGAGAACGTCATGAATGAACGGAAGATGATGAGGGATTTATCTGCCCCATCTTTGCAGGACTGTATATCAAGTATTGTTCGGCCAACTATTTAGGCAAACAATTTTGAACTTAAACCGGAATTGATCCAGATGCTTTGAAATGTGACTATGTTCCATGGGTTGCCCAACAAGGATCCGAACCTCCACCTGAATATTTTTTTAGAGATTTGTGATACCTTCAAAACTAACAAAGTATCTATAGATGCTATAAGATTGAGGTTGTTTTCGTTTTCTCTTTGGGACAAGGCAAAGGGATGGTTGACATCCCTACTTGCAGGATCAATTCAAACTTGGGATGAGATGGCAAAGAAGTTCCTTATGCGGTATTTTCCACCATCCAAGTCTGCAAAAATGGGTAATGATATCACTACTTTCACGCAATACGATGGTGATTCATTATATGAGGCATGGGAAGATACAATGAGTTGTTGAGGCTCTACACATAACATGGCCTCCCACTTTGGATGCAGGTGCAGACATCCTATAACGGAATTGATCCAAATTTTAGAAGCACCATTGATGCTGCAATAGGATGGAGTATAAATAACAAATCACCAGAGGAGGCTTCCCAGTTGATTGAAGGGATGGCATCTAACAATTATTGTTAGCCGTCAGATAGGTTTCAACAGAAGAAAGACAGTGGGGTCTACGAAATAGATGTCATAGCAAGGCTTGAATCCCAGATGAACAAGCTTACACATATGTTTAGTTCACAGATGAACAATGTTGTGAAAATTCAAGGGGTAACTTATGATTTTTGTGGGGGTTACCATGCAGGTACTGATTACCAAATTGGGAACACCTTAGCTCTGTCAACTGAGAATGCTAAGGACATTTCCAATTATGGCTGAAACTGAAATTATCCTAGCAACAATAATTCCTATTCGAACACATACAATCTAGGAAGGTGCAACCATCCTAATTTGCAATAGGGAGGACAGAATCAGCAAGCCCCTAGAGCTACACAGCATGTAATATAACAAAATTCCAGCTTGGAAGAGATGATGATGCAGATGAACCAATCTTTGCAGGGGAATATTAAGAGTACGAATGCTCGGTTCACTCATTAAGAGGCCTCAATCCAAAATTTGGAGAAGCAAATTGGCAAGCTAGCACAACAAATTTCTAGCGCCCTTATAGTTCTTTTCTAAGCAACATTGAGAAAAATCCAATAGAAAATGCAAAGGTCATTACCTTGAGAAGTGGGAAAGATGTGAAGGGGTCAGAAATTGATAAACCGAACAACAGCGACCAGGGCAAAGAAAAAGAGGAAAAAAAGAAAGAAGAAAAGAATGAAGAAGACATTACACCACAGGGCCCTAAATCTAACAATGCAAGGGACGTAGTCAAGCCTTATGTTCCACCAATTCCATATCTAGAAAGGCTTGTGAAGCAAAACTTAGATAAACAATTTGCTAGATTTTTAGAGGTGCTCAAAAAGCTGCACATCAATCTTCCACTACTAGAGGCCTTGAAGTAATATCCTAGCTATGAGAAATTTCTGAAAGATATTTTGGCCAACAAACGAAAGTTTGAGGATGGTAAAACAGTGAAGCTAAATAAAGAATGCTCGGCAATTCTACAGTACAAATTGCCACCCAAGATGAAAGATCCAAGAAACTTCACAATACCATGCATACCGGTGATGTGCGCTTTGAGAAGGCCTTATGCGATTTGCACTACAAAAAAAGAGAGCAATGGTAACGACTACAAAAGCGTTACCAATGGTATGAAAACCGTTACCAATAGCATTCCTAACAGTTTCCCGTCCGTGGTAATTGTAGCGGTGACAAAAGCCTGTAACGGTTTGAGAACCGTTAGGAATACTTATTTGTAATGGTTTTATAAGCGTTACCAAAAAGTGTGATTTGTTCAATTGTCTTGTATGGGGCTTTCGTAATGCTTTTAAACCGTTGCTAAAAAATTTCCAAACTGATACAAAATCTTTTATTTATTAATTATTTATGCAGTTTTCATAACGCTTTTAAACCGTTACTAAAAAAGTTTCAAACCTATACAAAATCTTTTATTTATTAACTATTTATGCAGTTTTTATAACATTTTTAAACCTGTACAAATACGTTTTGAAACCGACTCAAAAATCTTTTGCTCATTTATTATTTAAGCAGTTTTTGTAATGCTAAGAAACTGATACAAATACGTTTTCAAACCGATACAAAATCTTTTATTTATATAAGTATTATTTATGCAGTTTTTGTAATGCTTTTAAACATATACAAATACGTTTTCCAACCGATACAAAATATTTTACTATTGCTTATTTATTATTTATAAATCATGTTGTAAAACAAATAATAAATGAAAAAAATAGATTTAAAATTTTGAAAGATTTCTATAAAATTAATATACATTCCATGACATATTTAACACCAATAAAACAAAATTGCACAATCAATGACAAAACAAAATTTCAGATATAGGGACAATTTAAGAAAAAATATTCTTATTGCCAAAAGTGGCATCAGTCCACTGAAAATATTTTAATTCAAGCAAGTCCACCGAAAATATTATAATTCAAGAAAATGGTGACAATTTTAGAATAAAAATTAGGAAAAAGCAAAAATGATAAGCATTAATTAACATTTACCAAAAATTACTATTAATTAAGAAAATTAGAATGAAAAACCAATGCAAAAGTCTAACTCCATATATGCAGAGACAGATTCATCTTCTGATTGATCTTCAGAATCATTTAGCTTAGTAGCAGCAACGGTTACAGAATCCACTATCATTTTTTCTCCTCCTTCCCTCACCCATGTTGACTCGTCATCATTAGGTAATCTGTTTACTTCCAAGTGCTAAGAACTGAAGGATTGAACTTGAGGCAGGACTACAGAAGAATTATCATTTGAAACCATATCGAAAATATCTTTGCAAGTCATTTTGAGTTATTGTAAGAATACTACATACTTTTGGTAGTCCTCAACCAAGTAGCAACGAATGATGGAAAAACTGTATAAATCAATCTTAACTAATTGCATTTTATCAAATAAAGCAATTCAATGAAGCAGAATGCAGTAATAGTAGCAGCAGGGATTTATTTGTTGCAGAAATAGGAAAAAAAAAAACCCAGAAGAATTGAAAAAGAATGCAACAACAACTCATACATCATATCCTCCTACTAATTTCACTGCTACAAGCAAATTATAATTATTTTTACTGAAACAAGTAAACGATATACTTCTTAATTGTTTTGAACTAATCAGTAATTTTGTTACTGAGGTTCAGGGTCTCATATGATGTCTAGTACGGAGTATATATGAAGCATATAATTTTCAGCACCGATGCAAAAGTCTGAACCACTAAAATCCTTTAATAATATCTTATCTCACCAACCCACACATTTTTTCACCTATAAATTAAACATATTATTGACCTAACATGAATCAACAAGCAATTATTAGGTAAATAGGTTGTACAATCACCTAACATGATGTCCGTCATATATTAACAAATAACTAGATTAGCTTCAATTGACGAAAACAAGCTAAGCCGACAACCAAAAAAACCAAAGAATCTATTTAACTGATAAATAAATCATCTTATCCATAAAGCATAAACAAATGATTTCCATCAATTAAGTGAAATGTGGTTTATAGTTGAAATATGATGTGTTCAAAGACAAAGATAATAAAAACCAATAAATGAAGATGATAAAAGTAGATAAATTGAGAGAAAATATTGAACACATCGCTGTGCAGCGAAGACTTGGAGAGTATTGTAGGGGTCGTGAAGCAAGATCAATTGCTTCTGGAGGCATCCTTTTGTGGAAAACCTAGATCACAGAACATTGTCACCCACCTTTAAACTTAAAGCCAGTTTAGGGAACCACTAAAAATGGAAATATTAGACAAGAATTCATAGGGGGTCATACCTTGTGCTAAGGATGAGCTTTTATCTGAGGGATCCTAAAATCTGTGTAATTTGGATTCATATATCGTATCTCTTCTCGAGTTGGAGTACCAAGAACCTGTATAAAGATTCTAAAGTGAGTACAAGCAATCATGTGATTACAAAGTCTACACATAAACAAGGATCACAAGGCCTCACCTTGATAATCTCTACAAGTTGGTCAACTGCATTTTCACCAGGAAACAATGGTTGTGATAAATTTCGAATGTGTGCCATATGTCTAAATGAAAATCCAAGAATCATTCGGGAAATTAGCAGTAACCAACGGACTCAAGTCTGCATGAAAGTCGCAAACCTATTCCAAAAAAAGCTCAGCAAGGACACAAACAGTAGACCATATAACAATCAGAGTAGTATATTCCGTTGCACCAAATATGAGTTATGGGGCTTGGTAATAATGAGAGCAAATGTACGATATATTAGCCTCATCCTTAATCTGATTACGGAAAAAATTGGTAACTGAAACGTTGAAGATTCCTCGTTGATAAGATAAATTAGAGGAAAAGGCAATCCATGTTGGAGCCCTTAGAGGAAATTTATCTAATGTAAATAAGATAAATAACTTGCCAGTTAAACTTTACAATTATAGGCGATAACAGCAACCGAAGCTGAATAGTGCCTGATTACATTTGCAATGTTACCCTAAAAAGCATATTGTGGAAGAATCTACTCAAAATTTAAAAATATCTTACAACTTTGCAGAAAATGGTGCAACAATAAGGAGGTACATTTGAAAGACACCAGCAATTGCAAAAACAAAAGATTGAAGACACACTCAGGTAAAGGCAATAAACCTTTCTTTAAAAGGGGACCATCCGACACGGGGATTACTTGACCTCTTTTTTGTATTGATATTAGTGGCAGTCCTACTACAAATATTTCTATTTGGACTTCTACTACTAGTATGTAAATAGTTGCACATCTTCTGCGATTCAGAGGATTAATTCTTTAGTTCGAAGAGTTGGTACTTTTCATTTCCTTCTATTTTTCAATATTTTCAAATTTGTAGTGTTATCCCATAGTGCCAAATGTCAAATCACTAATCAGTCATCTGTTATTTTGCAAATTTATTGGATGTTTTTCTAGTTGGATACACTTATCTTTTCTCCTTCTGTTAGTTTTAATTTGAATTTTAGAAGTACATTATAACATATGTTACCCAGTTTAAAATTTGGGTAAGTGTAATAATCATTCAACTCCACCAGCAAAATGATCCCAAAAATCACCGAGGGTATGTCAAACATTAAAATGTTACATTGGCAACCAGACTCGGATTGTGTGCATGGTACAAATATAATATCAGAAAAAATGAGGTCAATGCAGATGACAATGGTGAGTGGCAAAACAGATTATTTACCCTCCATGTTGCCAGCTTCGCCAGGAGGGATTGCCACTAATGCTATGACGCCCCGTTTCTGTACACCCAGTGAATCGGTCGTTAAAAATACATTTCCTTATTCTACTTATTTATTACATTACAGCGGAACAAAACATGATATAAGTTACAACAATATTTATTATGAAATTTAAATCTGACAGCTCACTCCAAAACTCGTTTCGCCTCGGGCTAGACAAACCCCAATTCCATCTTGAAGTCTAGCTCGTTTTATTAATTAACTGCAAAAACATTTCAAAACAAAGCAAGCATGAGCAAATAGTACTTAGCAAGTATGCCTATTTTTCACGCTAAAATCTAATATTTTTGGTAAAAACTTTTTCTATTCAAATAAACAAAATCATTTTCAACAATACATAATCCTAGGAACTTAAAATCATGAGAACATAAAATAATCCGAACCAAAATATCTCCATAGTAAAATAAGACCAAGTCCTGCAGGATTCACAACATAAACTCAAATTCATGAAAACAAAGACCACGTTAGGTGGACATCTACTCATTCCGTAGCTTACATTCTTAGAACTTTTCCCCAAGAACTTAGTACTAGGAAAAATATTGTTTCTAACTTTCTCAGTACGTAGCCACATGCTGAGTAGATGTTTGGACCGTTTGGTAACACAATTCAAAATCATTCAATTAATAAATAAAATCATAACATTCTAATATAATTTTTAACAAACATGCCTCAATAAAATATCACTTTCATTAAAATAATCATTTGAAAACCATGACCCATCATGCACAATGAATCAAGATCTTGCATTCATGACAAACAAAGTCACGTATAGGGAATACAAGAAAACTGTACATAAAATGACAAATAGGGTACTTGCCTTGCTACGCTTCCTTTACCGTTCAATTACCTTAGTTAGCTCTTGCACTTCTTCTTTCCCTTAAACCAATTCCTTCTTGAAGTTGTTTTGCAAAATCTTGCTTAATCCTTACTAGATACAACTTTGTTTGGCCTTCCTTGCTCCAAAGTCCTTATCTTTCCCTCCAAATCAGCCTCTAACTTGAAAATCTTAGGGAGTACTTGGGGTTTTAGGACTTAAATGAATGAAATCTAGTAGGTGGATGATAAAAACTTGCTTGGTTTGCTTGATTTCTTGGTTCATCTCTTAGCTTTTCACTCTCTCTCTCTCTAAAATGTGAGAACAAAAATGAAACAACTCTCTCTTCTCTATTTCCTGTCCATGGCCGGGAAGGAGATATAAAAAAAATCTTGCTTGGTAGATTATCACTTACATCATCCCTTATTTCAATATTTTTTACTTTGCCCCCCTTTACTTTAACTCCTATCCAAATAACTCCACTAAACTTAATTCATAATAATTTAATTCCAAAGAAATGTTAATCACTTTTAAAAAATATAATTCCATGCAATTAAAAGTAGAAAATTTTCATAAATTCTTATTTTAAATTTTCGGAGTCTCATATCCAAACACAAGCTCGCTGTGCCGACTACACAAACATTGTGCAATAAAACTAGTCAACAACTATTGGGACTCGAGCATAGAGAGAGAGAGAAACAGGGACAACAAAGAAAGTGAGTACGCACCTCACAATGACGACTTGATTTATCTGAAGACCGAAGCTGCCGCCGCCACCGGAAGACTTGCTCGTATATGACGGACGGCGTCGTTTTGTTCCTCATGTAATTTATGTTCATAAAGCCACCACCTTGATTGTAGGAGCCTTGGTTATACGGAGTTAGGGTTTCATAATCCATGTAATTGAGGTTATTATAATGACTATAAGAAGGCGAAGGATTATCGGAATGGTGCTGATGGTGAAGATAGTTGGATGCTGATTCATCTTCGTCCCCCGAGACGTCGGAATTGGAGTTAAACTGAAGATGCGAGCCGAAATTAGAGTGAACTGGTGGTGAGTAGCGGCCGGAGGTGAGGATGATGATTCAAGAGCAGTTTTGCGGTGAGTGGGGAGGTTGAGGACTGGAGAAGGCGGAGCGGTGTCGAGATCTCGGTTGAAGAAGTGGTGGAGAGAGAGGCCGATAGATCGATGAATGGATCGATGAAAACAGGCGGGTATTTGGTAAACTGATGTTGGAAAGGGGGGAATGTAAAGCGGGAGTGAAAATTTTGGGTATAGGAAATTTTAACCAAAAAAATAGAGAAAAAAATCAGTCTTGGCTATTTATTAGATAAAGAAATGTTACTTTTATTTTGGGATGGAGGGAGAGTGAAGAAAAAATTAATTAAAAAATAATTATTTTTATATATTTTTTATGCGTATTAAAATTTGTATCGCATAATTGTTAAATAAATATTATATTTATTTTGAAATAGAGGGAGAGAGAAGAAAAAAATTAATTATTTTTATATATATTTTTTGTGCATTAAGATTTGTACCACACAACTATTAAACAAATGTTGCATTTATTTTGAGAGAGAGAGAGAGAGAGTGAAGAAAAAAATTAATTAAAAAGGGGGGTGTGTGTTGTCGGATGTTGTGAGTTTAAGAGAAAATTTAGTAGATATTTGGCTAAGTGTAGAATAAGAGGGAACTTTCCCTCCTATTTATTTGGAATTTTTGGTCATTTTTTTTTCTTTTTGTTGGGGTTTTTTTTTTTGGGTTAGTAGTGAGTTAGACTTTCATTTATAATATTTTCATAGTTACAAGAAAATAATTTATTTAGTGACTTTCTATGAAATAAAATTTAAGATTATATTTTATGTTATTTCATAAAAATATTTAATTAATTTTGATAAAATATATATACTATAAAATAATAATATTAAAATAATTTTTTAAATTGTATAATATATAACTATTTTAATTAAATAATTAAGGTCAATTAAATATATAATATAAAATTATTTATGAAATTCTACATATAATATAACATTTTGGAAAATAAATTAGGAACATTTTGGAATGTTTCAAGTGTTATTTCTAGAATGTTCTTATAACATTCTACAAGTAAATTTATACTTCTAGGAATTATCTACAAAGTTTTATAAAATTTACACTTGAATCGGATGTGTTTGAGTCGATTGAAGGGTCCAAAGGATTCCTGCAGTTGCAATGATCATTTTGGTACCTTTCAATCGAGTGTTCGTGATGTTTTAAAACTTGTTTGAATTTTTCCGGTGAGCTTGTAGTCGCCGGTGATGGCTTCTTGGCCGGAACCGAGGACGATGAACATGGCCTCCCTGTTATTGAGGTTTTAGGTCATGGGGATGGTGAGATTCGATGTTCCATCAATCCCTTTGCAAACAAAATTGAGTTTACCTTGTGATTTAGTGTGCGTATGTGTGTGTGTGTAGCCATGGCAGCCCACTGCCGATGACCACCAGGCAGGCCGACCGGCCAGCCTGTCAGTCCGGTGACTGAAGGCAAAGAAGGAACTGACCAGTCAACCGGTCAACGGTTGACTTGGTCAACTACGTCTTAACCGACCACCCGGTCTGCAGGCCACTGCCATGGGAGACCTAGTAGTCAGATCTGAGGGGCCGACCAGGCCTACCAATCAATGGTCCAAATGGTCAACTGTTACCCTGACCGACCAGTTAGTGCCGACCCATCTTGAAGGCCGACTGGCTAATTTGCTAACGCGACCGACCAGTCTAGCATGACGGCAAAGATGCGGAGAAATGGCCGACTGGCTAGCTAGCCGATGGTTGACTCGGTCAGCCATTGTTGACTTTGAGTTATTCGATTTTGTTGTTATTGTTTTTCTTGTTATTATTATTACCCTTATCATTATCATTATCATTATTTTCAGGAAGAGTTAATTACTAAAATACCTGTGACGCCCCCAAATTTTCACCTCCAAATCTTCGTGGAAATCTGGTCGTCAGATAACAACTAAATATATTGAGTA
>JAUMHB010069007.1:0-13490 GCA_032359685.1 Pittosporum tobira | reverse complement strand
AGGCTAAGGATAGCTTTCTTTGTTTCAGTTATCCTTAGTCATGGTATTTCTTACTGAGCTATTTGAGCTCACTCCTTGGTCTGATATTCCTTTCAGGTGCAAATTGTAAGAACCCAAATTTTTGAACAATTAATAAAATAAAAATGTTTCCCCTATAATGTCCAGTGAAATTATTTTTTGCGCCGCTATGTTTCGAGAAATTAAATTAAAATAGTAATATAATGACTAGGGGCATTTTGGTTATTTTGATAATTATTGTGTCCCAAGGGCATTTTGGTTATTCTGACAATTGTTATGTCGAAGGGCATTTTGGTTATTTTGACATGTGATATACTTGAGGGCGTTTTAGTTATTTTGACAAAAGATGTGCACAGGGGCATTTTGGTCATTTTTGGTAAAAGTTATGTCTAGGGGCATTTTGGTCATTTTGACCCGGAAGTCAAGAAGTGTTCAGAATCATAAACCGATCAAAGATCTGGAATCAGCACGGAAAAACAATGACCCAGAACGCCGTCGAATTTTGACTTGACCTAGCCCAGAGTTGACTTTTTGACCGAAGCGTCATATGGAAAAACGGACAACTCCGTTGCGATCGCAGCATACCAAAACGTAAGAATAGAGTATAATATTGCATTTTTCAAATTTTGACTTTTTGAGGTATTATTTAATTATTAAATTATTCGGCTCGCGAATTGAGACAAAATAGCATTTTAAATTTTGAATTTTAGCTCAGTTGACCCAAAAGTTTTTAAAATTTGCAGTTTAGCCCAAAACGATCAAACATCCCTTTCAAGCATCGGTTTTGATTCCTGAGCGTTATAATCAGCTTATATAACACACTGCAAGTAAACCCTAATTCTCATTCCAGCCGCAGCACAAAAAAATTAAACCTTTAAAGTTTTTTTTTTCGGTTCTTGAGGTGAGAATCAAAGGTTGGAATTTTGTTGTTGTTAATTCAATTGGTTGATGTTAATAGATTCCTTGAGTCCCATTGATCATTTTAAACATTTAAAATTGAATTTTTGGATCGATCTTGGCCACTGTTGAGTCCGAGTTTCAGTCAGTTCAAAGGCTAAATTTTCAGTCGTCGATTCGATGTTGTTTCGATCGCTGCTTGGTCCATTCATGTTCCTGGCACTCCCAGGAATCTTTCTATATATTTTTTGTGATTTTTGGAGCTTGTTTGGGGCGGTTACTAGTTTTCGATGTGCTTGAAGCCGGCGATCATGGTTTCCGGGCCGGAGCCGGAGAATGTGACTCTGTCACCTTCATCCCGGGCTCGTTTCCCTACGGGGACGTGCTTTGTGGCCGTTTCGTCAATTGTTGCACAAAATACCCCTGTTGCACTATTTACAAAAATGTCATTGTTGTACAAAATCACAAAACTGCGATTTACCCCTATTTACAATAATGCCATTTAGTCGAAAAAATTTTCTAACTCGGAATGGGCTCAAATTTGGTGGGCGACTTCGAAACGAACTTTTGAGCATAGCCCATTGTAGTAAGGCACCATCAGTTTTAGACATTCCGGGCATGTTTCGATGGGTTTTTGGACATTTTAGTGGCAAATTTCTATTCTTAAAATTGAAAGTAAATTTTCTTAAACTAGGAAAATATTATATTCAATCAAATTCTATTTTTATTTAAATGATAAATTAGAATATTTCAAGAATATTATTTTTATTCCTTCTTAATGATTTAAATATCATTTCAATGTGTTCACACGTCATATTTATTATCTTTGAACATCCTATATTTTTATATACGAATGTTATTTTATTTTTATCGTAACAAGGATCCGATGAAGTATTTTAAGATTAAGAATATCATGGTATAAATACGAGGAATAAATTGGACGGATTAAGTCAAATGACAAATTGTCAAATAATGACAATTTTGTCCTTTGAGATTTTGTGTGCGTTCATGTCTTTTTTTAGGGACTCCCAAGAAGCTAAATTTTATTTCGAGAGTGAGCGAGATATTTTGAAAACGACAGTACTAACGTTATATTATATTTATTATAGGAACGCACGTGAGTGAGGACATGAAACCTACGGTCACGAAACGCGTCAACTGAAAACCCTAGGAAGCGTATTAAGGCAAGTTATTTATTCTCCGTCTCTATACATAAGCTATTGTCCACTTATGTATGCAAGTTCATTATTCCCTAAACTATGTATAAGTTATTGTTTCACTTATGCATGCCTGTTATTTTAGCTTTCAATACGTATGATTTAAATTCCAGAATACGTATTGCCATGAATGTATAAAATTAATTTACTTGTACATTATTTGTTGTTTATGTTGAAGTCTTGAATGATTATGCATATCTACAGCAAGGCTGGCTGCCATGGCCGGCAGCCTTGCTTTCCGACCGAGCTTGATTTTAAGCTTAAAACCGTCTCAAAAATCAATTAAAATTCACAAAAAAAATCCTTACAATCTCAGAAACACATAGGGACTAGGCATCGATCAAAACAATATCGATTTGACGGCCAAAAATTCGGGCTTGGCCACGGTTTGAAACCGACTATAATCGGGCTTGACAGTGGTCGATTCTTAGCCAAAAATCATGTTTTAAAATCCTAAAATGATCTATGGAACACAAGGAAGCTATTCAAATCACCCATTTCAATTAACATTAACGAAAATCCGATCTTTAATCTTACCCGACCAAGAACAAGAACAAAAATTTAAAAATTAGATTTTTGACTTGTGCGACTGTGTTTAGGGTTAGGGTTTAGTTCAGTGGTGTTATATAGACTGAATGAGTGTTGAAACAAACACCAATCGATGCAGAAATGAACAAATTAATAGATTTGGCAGACTTAGAAACGGCAGGAAAAAGTTAGGGGCAAAAAGAAAAGAAAGAAAAAGGAAAGGGGGGAAAAAGAAAAAAAGAAAAAGGAAAGGGGGAAAAAGAAAAAAAGAAAAAGAAAATGGGAAAACGGAAAAAGGACAAAAGGTTTGGGGAACTGTGCGTCAGTGGGTCCCAGCTGGTCAATTGGCTGAAAATTTAAAATTCAAACTACTATTTTGCCTCGATTCGCGAGCTGATGAATTTAATAATTAAATAATAATTTAAAAAATTAAAATTTGAAAAATACAATATTATACTCTATTCCTACGTTTTGGCACACCGCGATTCCAACGACGTTGCCCATTTTTCTATACGACGCTCTAGTCAAAAAGTTTTAACCTAGGTCAAATCAAAAATTCGACGACATTTCGCGTCACTATTTTTCTGCACTGATTCCAGATCTTTGGTCGGTTTATGATTTTGAACACTTTTTAACTTCCGGATCAAAATGACCAAAATTCCCTTGTGCATAACTTTTACCAAAAATGACCAAAATGCCCTCGGCCATATTTTTTGTCAAAATAACCAAAATACCCTCGAGCATAACATTTGTCAAAATGACCAAAATACCCTCGAGCATAATAATTGTCAAAACAACCAAAGTGCACTTGAGCATAATAATTGTCAAAATGACCAAAGTGCCCTTAAGCACAATAATTATCAAAATAACCAAAATACCTCTGGTCATTATATTATTATTTTAACTCAATTTCTTGAAACGTAACGACGTAGAAAAAAATATTCTACTAGACATCATAAGAGGAAATTTCATATTATTAATTGCTCACAAAAATTCGGGTTCTTACATCCACAATCATCTATTCCCTTTGTTCTAAAATGAATAAACTTAGGTATTCTTTTCATCTTTTAAAAAAAATAATTTAATTTATTATTTTTAATTTATAATTATTTTTTTATCTTCATTTTATATCACATCAAAATTCTCTTTTTCTCTCTTTATCATTATAAAATATATTTATAAGGATAATTTTATAAAAAAAATATACTTTTTACTAAAAAGTTATTTTTTTTAATTTATGTACTTTACCTATTTTACTCATTTTTTTTAAAACGGATAAAGTATATGCTTGTGAATTTGGAGTACACGCATGCACGCGCATACGCGTGTATGTATACGTATAGTGATTATAGAGTAAATAGTTGGTTAGTTAACCATCTATGCTTTCAAAAAAAAAATCTATCTATGTTTCCAACATTTATGTTGAAAATAAAAATATTTATGTTTTTTTGGCAATAAAAAAACATCAAATTTGATCTAAAAGATATTTCAAACAGGCAAAATGGAGTAAAATTTAAAATTTTTTACTTATGACATTAATTCCACCGCTTAATTTGTATACATAGATGATAGACTTATGTATTTTTAAAGTTGAACCTCCAATTGAGTTGTAATCAAAATAACATGACATAACTATTATAACTAATGTTTACCCACCAATATGAATACTCTTAAGTTTACTTTTTGTGTCATCTCATAAATTTAATATATATGTCAATATGCATATATCATACTTACATTATACATATTGACGCAATTGTATGAGAAAATTTGATAACGTTTAATTAAAAAGTTTAAATTTAACATAAAAATATAAATTTTAAATATAAATTAATATATTTAAAATATTAATTTAGAGGTAGAAGGAGATGAGTAAATACTCAAATAATTATGTCAGCGAGATTGCTTTAAATGATATATATTTTAATATCAATTTTCTTAAAATATATTTTTTAAAATACTCATATTTACGCAATTAAATTAATATATATTTACGTCCATTTTCTTAATTCTAACACAATAAATATTATTTCGACCCATGTAAATTTCGGTCAACACCCAAAAAAAAAAAAAAAAAAAAAAGATGGTAATAGAAAAGGGAGGAAATAACTGGAAATTATGATCCTACCTAAAGAGCGAGAAAGTTATTCCGCCAATCAACACTTTCTTTGTTCGAACAAATTTTCTCCAAACAAATTTCCGGTCTTCCAAGTTCTAACACTTAACCGCCTCTCTGTCCAATTTCACCAGTCCCATTTCTTTCAACCTAGATCACAGCTTTCTCTCTCTCTGCACTTGATTTCTCCGCAGAGGTAAACGTTTTAGTGAGATTTCAACTCATTAAATTGTTTAATTTGGATTTGATTTGAGCTTGTTTTGCTTATAATTTGTTTTCAGATCAGATGTGCTGTACCTAATTCCGTCATGAGAGCAGCCGGTGGTACCTCACCTGGTCCTGTTGAGCCTAGACACAGAGTCACTTCTACTGCGTAAGTCTTCCCCAAACATTTCCGGTTTTGGACTATAAAGTGATATGAAGTCTCTAATATGGAATTACTTATATTCTAGGTTGATTGTGTTACTCATGTCTGTCACCACTATATTTCTAGTTAATGATAGGGACGTGTTTAGGAGAATATTGTTTCCATTAAATGTGGTTGTGTTATAAACGTGTCTTTGATTTTGAAATGGACGGAGTACCAAGCTTGTCCAACTGAGATAACAAAAAATCCACACTGAATCATATTGATGTACAAAAACTTGATCTTAACTTTGGATCTTACTCACTTCATGGTTAGTATACACCTGCCTGAAAATAATGAACAAAACTTTAATTAAGAAAATAATGATAATGGTGGTTTTGTTCATCGAGAATGTGAGCAAATTTGAGATGGTTTGAATTAATGTTTTGAAACTGGGCCCTAACTCATATATGTCCCAAGTAGTGTTTCACTGTTTCCAATGTTGAAATCAGAAGGCTCACTTTCTTATTATTTGGTTGTGATAACTTTCTTTCTAGTCTTCTTTGGCCCAAAATAGCAGTGAAACTCACCAAAGGGAAGGGGACAATGTGGAAGAAGTGATGGTATTAGAGAAATCAGGTTTAAGGAATTAACTGAATCTTTTAGCGTATATAACTGTTCAGTTCCTCTTTCGGAGAATGACTTCAGTAACTGGTGATAAACTGAGATTCTTGAGGCCAGTCGGTAGTTGAGGATAACAATGACACGAACCTCATCCTTTACTGTTGTTTGACCGGAATCATTGTCTCTGTAAATACTTGTCATGATTGAAGCACATCTCCTAAGAGTTGCTGGTGACTTAAGTACTTAACAGAAAGAAAGGGAGTTGCTGGTGGTTTGGAGGAGCTAGTGGTTTATATTATATGCAAGTTTGAGCAGAGATAATTTGTGATGGAATATATTGATGAAGATAATAACATTTTTGTGAAAGTGTTTCTCATCTGATACGAGTCTGTAATGTCCACAATTTGTTGGTTCTATGGTTTTCCACATTTACTCTTTACTTTGAGAAGTAACAAGGTTGTGGAAGTAGCAAAATCCTTATTTTGTATGAAAAGCATGCCATGGCTCATGAACCCTTTTAAGTAATGTAATATTGTGCTTCTTGACTCTAGGAATAAGAAATTGTTTACAAATTTCATTGTTTTACTTGGCAAGGTTTTCAGTACATCTTTTTTTATATGTAACTTTGGCTACAAGTTTTGAATAATTAATTATGGAAAGCATCAAGCAAACTTCTTGTGCTTTCCTTTGTAGAGTAAACATGTGGAGTAAGAGGGTGTACTTCTCTACGATGCATTTTTCAGAAAGAACTCTTTAAATACTCAAAGCATTGTAACTATGAAAATTAAAACAAAAGGAAGAGTTTTGAACTTTCTTCTTAGTTGGATATCGGCTTTTGTGTTTACTTTATTATTTCTAAAGTTTGAAGGTGGAGTCGGTTGAGGGGTATAAGCTCCACTTCAGAGTCACTTTGGATTTTGGAATTATTGATGATTTATATTTCTATTAAGGTTTATTATTTTGCTATATGGTCCAGTAAGTTGGTAGATCTACTAGAGTGTTCACACTTTTGCAAGTCAGAATCATTGTTGTTTGTCAAGGAGAATTGGGTTTTGATATAGTTAGGGACAATTTTTACATGCTGACAGTGACTGGCGTTACTTGGTTTCAGCTTAATTTCTTTTTTGAATACAAAAGGACATTCCCGGTGGTCCCATTAATTTAGATAAGGGGTAGGGATTACGTGATTTCTGGCTTTGATTCCTTGAAGTTGCTGTAATCACTCCTAAAAAGGCATTCTCACACTAGATTACCTGTGTGACTACTCTTGAAGAGTTTCGGTATATTTGAAGAGACTCTAATTGTTGATAACAGGTGACTAGAAGGACTAAACATGATAAACCATCTTTTTTCCTTTCAGAAAGCCAAGTGCTAATTTGCCAATTTGTCACTGTTGTTTTATGATCTTCTTATCCGTGATCTATAAAATTCTTGCTTGTTTTTCTTTTACTGATGGTCAGGCAACTCGTACAAATTATTTCACAGTTTAACAGAATGTTTCTGATTTCAGTAATTAAAAGCAAAACCACTGCATCTGTTAGCTTTCGGTAGTAGTATTAATTAGGTGATGTTTTGCCAAGATATGTGATGAGTGTTTATTGTGCCCTGTGCTTGATAAACTCATACCTAAATTTGAGTAATTTTGGTTCATTTTGGTTTGTGCTCTGTCAATTTTTTCGTGTTATGTACCAACCTTTCCTATTGTGGGCTCCAGAGAAGATGCAAATAAGAGAAGATCTTTCAGAAGTAGAGTTTTTAGAGATGCAGAAAAGCCCTTCTCCAGTTTCAGTCAAGATCGGAATCCATACTGCAAGTTTTCTACTTTAAAACTGGTGCTGGTTATTATCTTATTCGGAGCATTTTTGACTATCTTACGCTCTCCAGCAGTTTATAACACTGAACATATCTCCAGTTCTGGATCTCGGTATGTTAATTTGCCTATTCTTCTTGATTTGTATGACTCAAGCACCCCTCCATACTTTTCATCTCAACCCTCTATTGTAATCTCAACCATCCATCAAGCAATGGTCACGATCTAATATGTGAACAATGGAGGATTGAGATGGAAAGTATGGAAGGTATGGAGGGAATGAGTATGGAGGGGACCTTGACTCGATTTGTATTATCAGTTATGGCAAATTTTCCTCTTCAATAGTCTTCAAACTTGCCATAGAATTTGCTTACCTAAACTAGATAAAGTGGGAAAAACATTCTCTTATTGCATTCAGGCCAAGTTTGATAGAAGACTGGATAAAGGAGAAATTGGCTGCAGATCAACGTTATATATCTCATTTAGATGTAAACTGGGATGAAGTCTTAAAAGTAATTGAAAAACTTCCTGATATAAATGAGTACCAAGGAATAGGTCTTCTAAACTTCAATGATGGAGATATTGTTCAATGGGAGCAACTAATACCCGAGGCAGAGCATATTGTTCTGAAACTTGATTCTGTCTCGACAAATGTAACTTGGGAATCCTTATATCCTGAATGGATAGACGAGGAGGAGGAATTTGGGATTCCTTCTTGTCCTACTCTGCCCAAGCTTCAGGCTCCTAGGAAACCGCGAATTGATGTGATAGCTGTCAAGCTTCCCTGCAACAATTCCGGAGGGTGGTCAAGAGATGTGGCTCGTTTGCACTTACAGCTGGCAGCAGCTAAGCTTGCTGCCACAGCCAAAGGGTCTCATCCAGTGCACGTACTTCTGTTGACCGAGTGCTTCCCCATTCCAAATCTCTTTACTTGCAAAGAGCTTGTTCTCCGTGAAGGGAATGCATGGCTATATGAACCCAACCTTAATACGTTGAGAGAAAAGGTCAATCTTCCAGTAGGGTCATGTGAACTTGCAGTTCCTCTCAAGGGTAAAGGTTTGTTCTAGATTCTTGTGGATTGTATTCCTATATTTCATAATCACATCATTCCACAAAAAGAGCTCCATTTTGACTTTTGAAGATTAATTCTTTAGATCTAAAATCTTAAAATTAACATGAATTAATTTAATTTTAGTCAATACTCATGAATCTTGTAAAATGTAAACTATATATAGTTCTACTCATTAAAGAATTTGTTGTTTCCAATCCTCTAATAAATGACATTAATTTAAATTTTAGAATTTCGCTAATTGCCTCCAAAAAATTGAAAATGGACTCATTTTGTGGAACATATTTTAGTATTTTACTGCGATGTCACCAACCACTCATGTATTTTGTAAGTAAATTATAGATTCCGACACCATCTTGTCCCGGAAAAAAAAAAATCTTATCAGGATAGTATACCAATTAAGCTTGTGCACTGAACTTCGTCTTTAGATGATTTCCTTGAACTTGCTCATAAGAAGTTTTTTCTATCTTTAAGGTTCTTATCCCAAAATTGAAGTCGAATTATCTTTTTTGGACATCCCAAAATAGGAGTTCATTTTGAAATCAGTATTCACAAGTTCTTTATATCTAATTAGCATAGTGTCAACTTAGCCCTTTCTTTTCTTCGAAGTCTAAATATTTTGACTTTGAGAAGTAAATACTTGTTTTGTAGGCGAAAGGGCTTTTATTATGGCCCTTGCTTAATGGAAGTTCTGGTTCTGTTCTAATCCATTAGCATTGAATTTGTGCAACATAAACTGAAAAGTCATTCTCGATGGCATAAGATCTACTAACTCCTCAATTTTGGGTGCTAAGAAATGGAATTTATTTTATTTTGTTCATTTATATTATAAAAATTAGTTTCGTTCTTTGAGAAAGTGAATTTTTTGATTTACTACATGAAGTTTTCATACAGATCACTACGTGGGCAATCCAAAGCGAGAAGCATACGCAACTATCCTGCACTCGGCTCATGTTTACGTCTGTGGGGCCATTGCGGCAGCTCAGAGTATTCGCATGTCGGGTTCAACGCGGGATCTTGTAATACTTGTTGATGACACAATCAGCGACTATCACAGAGGAGGCCTAGAAGCTGCAGGCTGGAAAATCCACACAATTCAAAGAATCAGAAACCCGAAAGCCGAACGTGACGCCTACAACGAATGGAACTACAGTAAATTCCGTCTCTGGCAGTTGACTGATTACGACAAAATCATATTCATCGATGCTGATCTTCTTATTCTTAGAAACATCGATATTCTTTTTGATATGCCAGAAATTACTGCAACCGGAAACAACGCTACCTTATTTAATTCCGGTGTTATGTTGGTCGAGCCGTCAAATTGCACATTCCAACTATTAATGGACCATATTAACGAGATTGTGTCATATAACGGTGGGGATCAGGGGTACTTGAATGAAGTTTTCACATGGTGGCATCGGATTCCAAAGCACATGAACTTTTTGAAACACTTTTGGGAAGGAGACGAGGAAGAGAAGAAAGAAATGAAAACACGGCTTTTTGGATCTGACCCTCCTGTCCTTTATGTTCTCCATTATTTAGGCTTAAAACCTTGGCTATGTTTTCGTGACTATGATTGCAACTGGAATGTGGATATATTGCAAGAGTTTGCGAGCGATGTTGCTCATAGAAGGTGGTGGAGGGTCCATGATGCGATGCCGGAGAATTTGCATAAGTATTGCTTGCTTAGGTCTAAGCAGAAGGCGGCACTGGAGTGGGACCGGAGGCAAGCTGAGAAAGGTAACTTCACAGATGGGCATTGGAAGATTAAGATAAAAGATTCACGTTTACAGACTTGTTTTGAGGATTTCTGCTTCTGGGAAAGCATGCTATGGCACTGGGGTGAAACGAATTGGACTGATAATGCAACTGTTGCGACTCTAGCACAGCCTGGAATTACCACTGCATCACTCTCTTCTTTGTAATTTGCTTTTCTTTACATATATACTTGAAATTTTTGAAAGGAGTGATATTTCCGGAAGTCGGTTTCCTCACACGAATGGCAAATGGAACCCATATTCATGTGAGTGAGACCTTGTAGAAGTATCAAAATGTTTTGTGAAAACATCATATTTCTCTTGTGGAAATATCAATCCCCTATTGAAATTGCGATACTTAATTCGTGTAGCTGATCTGAAGCGGTTTGAGTATAAAGCTTTGTTTTTAGTTACATTGGAGTTTTAGATGATAGAGCTAAACATTGTATAAGAGATTCTGCTGGTAAAAGATTTCAAGTCAGCTTTTCTCATGGTAATTTGGGTGATCAAATGTTCTTTTTTTCTGCAGCAAAGCATGCATTTATCTTTAATATGTATCTCATTCAGTCATAATTCCTCTATCTTTCTAGTAGATCGATTGTAGAGGGCAATTTTCGTCTGGCTCCCTCTGTAATTATCAAAACGCTTTTTTTTTTTTTTAATGTGTGAAAATGTGTCCACCAATTGGTTATGAACCCCACGGAGGATACTGACTAGGCCGGGCATGTGGGTGCTCACCCCATAAGCAGTCCATTTCCACTCATAACAAACTTAAATGGATGAAAAAATAAATGTATAATTATGGGCAGATGATGGTCATCCAATTAAATATTTCTTCTGTCCAAAAAAAAATAAATAATGAATTTTGAATTATCATTTTGTCTCAGTGTAAATATATGGCCTTAAAGGAGCAAGTTTTTAAAATAATGGCACAATCTCAATCCTAAACTACAGGAAAGAAGGAGAGCTACTTGCTTAATAGTGATAATAGGAAAGGAAGAAGCAAAATCGCATGTAGTCACTCACTTTATCTTTACTTTACCTAAGCCCTCCATCCTTCGGAGGAAGGGTACTATAAAAATTTCTTAGTAGGGCCTCAGAACGCTAAAAGGTGGGGGAACATGAGTTGTCACGATCTCACAAAATGATGAGTCAAAGACTTATTTTTTTTTGGACGGAAGGAGTATTTATTCTAACTAGATTAAATATTACGTGTCATTCGGACAAGATGTAAGTATTTACTTAAGTTTCATGTTTTTGTGCATATATTTTACGTAAGTTCCACTACTATATATAAATATATTGTTCATATAATTTATTAATTTTTAAAATATATTAATAGAATTTTCAATATATAAGTTCAATTTATTTTTAGAAAATAAAATTATTTGGTATTAATTTTGAAATATGTAAGTTTTTGGAATTGTTTTTTACATTTCTAAAATATTATTTTTTTCTTAAACATTAATATAATTTTTTATGTGTGAATTAACTAATACTTTTATAGGATACAACAAAATATTATTATAAAGCTTACAATAATGAAGGAGTCAAACTTTATTAGTCAATTCAGTGAACAGAGTCTTTTCTTTTCCATAGGTGAAACAAATGAGGAGTGAATTTTGTTTGCAAATGAAGTTCTGTAAAATGATTATCTAAATTCATGTACTAATATAGGAGTATAATATTATACTTAGCCTGCGAGTTATTTTATGTGTATTTAAAAGTCAGATGAAAAGATTAATGTAATTAAATATATAATTTTTTATTTTTAGATGGCAACTCGGCCAATTCAATAATTTAAAATTAATAAAACTGAGTCAACTCAGTAAGTGAATCAAAGTAAACTCAGTGTTTATCTATTTATATTATATATTGATAAGAGATCTTTATCACGACTTTCTTTCTCATATTGCAAGATGATTTGAGTTTCAAGTTACCATGTTACTCAAAGGCGCACATCCTGAAGTTCTGAAATATTTTTGGCGGGTTAAATTTTCTAATAATCACTTAACTAAGGGTCAGGTTACAAAACTATCATTGAATTTTAAAAAGTTACAGTTAACGCATTAAAATTTATTATTTCAGAAATGTTGACTTTATAGAAAAAGGTAGTTACATGAGCCGAGAGCTCGTTGAAAATTTGACTCAAACTCGATAGAGTTCATTCAGCTTAACAACCTGAGTTCGAGTTCGATTAGTTTGAAGCTTGACTTTTTTATAATAACTTTAAATATTTTAAATTATTTATGAAAAAATTTAAGTTCGATTTGTTAAAAATTTGATAAAAAGTTCATTTAGTTAAATGAGTTGAACTCGAGAAAAAACTAAGGTATAGTATGTGAGACCCCCAAATCTAGGCATCCACACCCTGACTTCAGTTATCAATTTATTAATAATTTCATAACTTACAAATACACAAGATTTTAAAGTACACAAGATTATAATAAGGTACAACCTATTATGCTAAAAATATTATACAACATTCTCTACACAAATTATTCTTTTAGCCAATAGTACGCAGCGGAAACATCTAAGTAACTGGACCTCTAGTTTATTTCCCCCAATAACCCCGCTATCAGTTAGCTACATCTTAAAGGAATATGAAGCAAATGAGTGAGCTCAAATAGTTCAGTAAGAAATACCATGACTAAGGATAACTGAAACAAAGAAAATTATCATTAGCCATTTAAGTCAACAAATTGAGTGTAAATGAGAACATAAAGATATAAAATACTGTCAAGTATAACTGCATGAAAAAGATAAGTACGAAAATAAGGCAGTTATGAATGTCTAAATTCTCCATTCTTTAAAATGTCATCAGGATATCATTATTGTATATGCCAGTCTATGTGACTTTACCACACAGGTAAAAGTCACCAATATCACACGTCTTTAGCCCCAGCCAAAGACAATCATAAATTAGCAATTCTGCCACACATGCAATTAATATAATATATGTACGCCCTTGCCACTCAGGCTAAGGCACTCACAATCAATTCTGAATCCGAATATCACATAAATAGTTAATATGCGACTTTCAACTTTTGTAACGAAAGTAGCCAAATATTAACAAGATAGAATCAATGAATTTAGGAATTATTGTTA
>JAUMHB010068996.1:0-13491 GCA_032359685.1 Pittosporum tobira | reverse complement strand
GTTTTATAATAAATATCAACTTTGGATCATGAATATAAATTTATTTAAGTTTAATTAATAGCATTGATAATAAATAGCATAATAGGCTTAAAGGTCTTTTATCTATTTTCCCCTTATTATTACCTTTTTCTTTTTACTCTTTTGCTTCCCAATTTATTTTATTCCCCCAAAATGAGTTTCTTTTTTACTTATTTTTTTTTTCACTTCACTAAAACTAAATTTAAAAATAGGTATTTAGAACTTTATGTAACATAATAATATTACAAAAAATAATTTTCACAAATTAATAGAATATTTATTTATATATTTTTATTAAAAAATAATTTTAAAATTTTAAATTAAAAAAATATTATAAATACCGCACGCGAAATGCGTGGTAATTTCCTAGTTTATACATAAAGCTTTTGATTTTAAATTGGCACTGAAAGTTATCTTTTGCCCAGAATATTAAATATAATTTAAATGTTAAGACGTAAAAATTAATACATATATCTTGCCTGCATGCCCAAAATCCAATTTATTGTGGTACTATATTTCTAATACTTTAATTGAAATTATCATCTGCATACAAAATGTTATGCTCAGTTTGTTTTAATTGTTTGCAAAAAGTATTCAAAGAATTATGTAAAATGAAGACAAATAATTTAAAGTTGTAAACCTCTTGCAGGCGAAAGAATGCCCTTTACTAGACGTCCAATTATGTGATTTATGCATCAGCACTGCTGCTGCCCCAACTTACCTTCCTGCCTATTATTTCAAGAATCAAGATCGTAAAGGAAACACTCAGGACTTCAATCTCATTGATGGTGGTGTTTGCGCCAATAATCCGGTAAAATTATCTCATAATTAAATTACTAATTCTTAATTAAAATTATGCTTTTGTTTCATTTACTTTTTAATCTAACTATTAAATTTATGTCATCTTTCTTGTTGTAGACTTTAGTTGCCATAAGCCAAGTGACCAAACAAATCATCGCGCAAAATCCAGACTTCTTCCCAATTAAGCCGATGGATTACAAGCGCTTCCTTGTAATTTCCATAGGCACTGGCTCGGCAAAAGTTGAAGAGAAATTTACTAGCGAAATGGCAGCAAAATGGGGTGTACTTAGTTGGTTAATTCGTGGAGGTTCCAGTCCATTAATTGATGTTTACAATCTATCTAGTGGACATATGGTTGATTTTCACTGTTCAACAGTTTTTCAAGCTCTTTTTTCCGAAAATAATTACCTTCGAATTCAGGTATTAATTAATCACAAATTTAATTAATTCTTATGCTAATTAATGAGAAAGTTTTATTGTGGGTAAGTAACATAATTTTCACCATACTAAAACTATGCAGGATGACACATTAACTGGAACAGTCTCCTCAATTGATATTGCTACCAAGGGAAACTTGGAAAATCTGGTGAAAGTTGGTGAGAATTTACTGAAGAAACCAGTTTCAAGGGTTAATTTGGAGAGAGGTGTTTCTGAGCCAGTGGAAAATGGAGGCACCAATGAAGAAGCTTTGAAAAGGTATAAGAGCTATGGAACACAAACATTTATGAACATTTTTAGCTTCCATATTGCAGGATTTAATTAATTTATGTGTATTTTTCTTCTTTATTTCTTGTGTGAATTATTTATTAAATATTGATCTTTCTTATTACTTGTTACAGGTTCGCAAAATTACTTTCGTATGAGAGGAAACTTAGAGAAATGAAATCTCCACACACCAATAGATTAAAGACTGAAGTAGTAAAATCATTTGGCCTCACAATTAATGAACATACTGATTGCTATACATGAAGATTAAACGTGACAACGGATATTATTTATTGGGTATAGAGGAGGTTTAATATATTAATAACACAAACTAATGAGTTGTACGTGAATTATGTATAGAATTTCATTTTCCTGTGTTGTTTTATTTTTTATATTTGTAATGTGTCCTAGTTTTACGTATCTTTTGGATTTGTCGTTGCAAAATAAATTGTAATTCAATCATCAGTTTTATAAGTTGTTAATTAAGCATGTGAGTTTATGTATTAGTTAATTAAATGTTTCTATATTGTTTTCATAATAGAAATAGAAATCGACTATTAAGTCGTGCACTGGGGCTTATTGTTTTCTTAGTCTTACACAGTTTTTAATACTCCAAATATGATTTTGTCTTTTTTAAAATATCTTGAATCTAAATTTCAGAGAAATTGAAAATTGTTATAAATGTATGCTAAATTGATTCTGTATAACCTAAGATCAAAAACACCATAAAGCATAAACTGTGGTTTATGCTTCACTTTTTCATGTTACAAAAAAAAAAATCATATTTTCGCTTACTTCCAGGAATATATGTCACTAAAAAATTATATACTCACCTTCTTTTTTTTTGTTTTGTCTTGCACAGTTCTCGACTATCTCATCATGGTCACCCGGTCCACCTCCGACTCGTTCTGGCTTCTGTAGAATGATGAGCCCAAGTTATGCCAACGTCATATGCAGGAGAAAAAACATATTAAGATGAACAAGTCCAAGAGGCTAAAAGCCCAATTAGGTTTTTGGGCCGCATACCTCGAAGACTATTGTGCTGAGTAAGAATCAGAAAAGCCCCGAACTCGCAAAGATAACGTCCAGGCTCTATTTGGCTTACCCAGAGATAAATAATAATAACCTGCCAAGAATTGCAAATGGCAAAGGACAACAATAATAACATGTTCATGAGAATTTGTAAAATTTGATAATTATTTTGTAAATTATGTGATTTTGAGTTAAAATAATTTAGTAAAACATCCATCATATTATCTTAAACTTATTTTAAAAAATAAAATAAAATAATTTTATCCTCGTTTAAATTGTTTAAAAATAATTTTATCCCAGATTTAAAGATACAACAGTTTAAACATAAGGTTTAATATTACGAGCATTTATTTTGTCAGCATTAGGGTACTCAGTCTACTCATAGCAAAGAACAAAACTATTTATCTCCAAAATAAAAGTACCTGAAACTGTAGGGGCCTTACTGCAAATCGCCAATACTTAGTTACCTCACCGGTTTCCCATTTATCTATCTTGTTGCCAAAGAAATCGCAGTCTGATTTTGCTTCTATAGCGAGAGAGAAGAGAGAGAAAAATGTCGGGAATGGAAAGACTGCAGAGGATGTTTGCCGGAGCCGGTGGCGCACTGGGTCACCCACCGCCTGATTCACCCACTCTTGATTCATCGGAGCAAGTTTATATATCTTCCCTCGCCCTACTCAAGATGCTCAAACACGGTACGGATTTCTCTCCCCTGTTTCTGGGGTCTTTATTCTAGGGTTTAGATTGACTGTGCAATATGTATGTGTTTGTATGTTTAAAGCCAAAATAGGGCTATACTGATTTTTAAACAACGTTGAATTTTGGGGGTAAAATAGGGAGAGCTGGAGTGCCGATGGAGGTGATGGGATTGATGCTGGGTGAATTCGTGGATGAGTATACGGTTCGTGTGGTTGATGTGTTTGCGATGCCTCAGAGTGGTACTGGTGTTAGTGTTGAAGCTGTTGATCACGTTTTTCAAACGAATATGCTGGATATGCTGAAGCAAACGGGGAGGTAATTGTTCTTTCGGATTTTATTGTGTTTGATTAATATGGATTTACTATATTACAGCATACATGTGTGGAAAAGATTAGTTTTTCGACTGTCAAAACTATAGTTTAACCATTGCTTGTGGAGGAGCATATCCTGGTAATTTTTTTAATATGAAAATATGTTGTAGCTATTGATTGTAGTAGTTAGTTCAAGCAATTCTAATCGTTTATAACATAATATTATGCGAGTAAATGATGATAAGTACCAGGCTGATATATTAATCTAGTTGCAGAATGCAAGTCAACCCAAAGTCGTAACAAGGAAGAATCCTGAACTATGTTCAATCTACTTTTGTGAATTTGCAGACATACGACATCTATAATTGTTTTTTAGTTTTGATGGCTGTAAGGCTTTTCTTTGCTTGACAGCTTAATTTTTTGACCTCAGAGTCTTTTAGTTTTAATGATTGTAAAGCTTTTCTTTATTTCTTTGCTTGACAATGTAATTTTTACCTTGAAACTTGTGTTTGATAATACTATAATAGTTTAAGTGATACTAATGCAGATAAGATCCTTTCTTATGTTTTTCAAGTTTGTTAATCATTTACTTCCCTAACATTTTTGTGATCCTTGTCAATGATTCTGATGTTGAATATTTCATTTGCAAATAACTAAGAACAGTTGAGCTAACCCTGTTTTAGTTATCAGTACAAGTAATATGTTAATCATTGTAGTATGTTTAGATCTGCTTAATAAGATCATTGTTTTGGTATGTCCGTGATCTAAAGGTGAAAATCTTGCACTTATTAGAAATTGTTGTATGATTTGTCTAATAAACTGATTTCTTGTTGCTGACATATATGTAATGGTGGTGTTTCAGACCTGAGATGGTTGTTGGATGGTACCATTCACATCCTGGATTCGGCTGTTGGCTCTCTGGCGTTGACATCAATACTCAGCAGGTTCTGACATCCTGGATTCGGCTGTTGGCTCTCTGGCCTTGTATTCTTGCAATGCATACCTTGAAGTTCATACTTTCTTATTCGTTGCAAATCTTTATGTTCATAATATACGTGAAACATTTTTTTTCCCTGCAACGTTTTTAGTGACTGCTTTTCTTTATGGAAGTTTAATCAAGTTTTCCTTATTGTTATTTTTAGAATTATTACTATTGTCATGTGCCGTGGAACACAGTACTTTTTATGGTTTAATTAACAAAGCTTAATCTTTATTGTGATCGACTTGTTTAGGAGCTAATCATGGTTTTCTCTGAAAGTGTATTAAATTCATTCATATTTATGTTTTTTTGGTCAATTTATGTTCTGACATAAGATACATGGCAGAGTTTCGAAGCTCTGAATCAACGAGCTGTAGCAGTGGTGGTGGATCCAATTCAGAGTGTTAAGGGGAAGGTGGTGATTGATGCCTTTCGATTGATCAACCCCCAAACTATGATGCTTGGCCAAGAGCCACGTCAGACAACATCCAATCTTGGGCATCTCAATAAACCATCTATTCAGGTGAGTACATACAGTGCCTCGAAGTTGTTCCATTATGCTTTGACCTCTATCATCTGATATTGAACTGTTTTGCAGGCATTAATTCATGGTTTAAACAGGCATTACTACTCAATAGCCATTAATTACAGGAAGAATGAACTTGAGGAGAAGATGTTGTTGAATCTTCACAAGAAGAAATGGACTGATGGGTTGACACTTGAGCGATTTGATACCCATTCCAAAACCAATGAGCAGACAGTTCAGGTTAGTGAAAGCACCAAGATTTTGAAATTTTGTAGATGATTATCTTCTACTTGTCTTCCATGTGGAGGACTAGTTATACTTTTGTTTGTCTTGGCAACTGTAATAATGTGGGACCAATAATCTGATAGACGTTAATTGAAGACAAAAATCGTGATGTTTGGTTGTCTCTTGGGATAAGCAGGAGATGTTAAACCTTGCCATCAAGTATAATAAAGCTGTTCAAGAGGAGGATGAGTTGCCACCCGAGAAGTTGGCCATTGCGAACGTTGGGAGGCAAGATGCAAAGAAGCATCTCGAGGAGCATGTGTCCAATTTGATGTCTTCCAACATTATTCAGACTTTGGGTACCATGCTCGACACGGTAGTCTTCTAGATTTCGTTGTGTTGGAGACTGAAGCGAACTTATGTTTTAGCTACAATTCTCTCCTGTTCTCTGTACTTTTTTTACGTATGATGAAAAAAATTAGATCTTTGTTTCCATTTGGCTACATATAGTTGAATTTTTTCATGCCTTAACTCTTGAGAGGTTATCCTGATCTTCTGTTCTTACTAATTGCAATTTGTTTTCTTTAGTATGATGTGATGGATAAATTGTGATTGTCATGAACTCATCATGTTGCAATTACTTGCTCATCTGCTTTGGATCGAGTTAGCTCGACAGTTGCTTTACATATGGGACTGGCTGTGATACTTTGAATTTAATTTACCCTTTATAAGATTAATTATAGGATTACCTGATTTGTTACTGAATGAAATGATCGTGAGGTGGTTAGTAACTTATTAGTGCATCTTTCGGGTTTCAAAATTGAGTACGACATCTAGGAATCTGTATTTGCAGAGAGCTCTTCCCCACATCTTGACAGTAATGCAAATTCTATTTCAGTAGAATATAAATATCTAAAACTTTAGGTGATAGTCCACCAACATGACTTCTTATTTATCCTAAAATGTTTGGAGTGGATTCCATTCCTCTAGACTTGTTGGTGGAAGTATTTTAGTCTTTTTTGGCTAATATGACAATTTGGGTAAGGCCGGAAATAGAATTAAATGGTTCGAGATTTATTTGAGATCGTTCAGTTAAAAATTTAATTTGACCTTGATTTGAAATATTAACGAGTAGAATATGAGCACATTTTAAAGTTTGATAAATTATTTGGATCTTATTAAAATATTTTTTTATATTGATATTCGATTGTATTCGCTCGAAAATTTCAAATTACTCGTGTTCATTTTGTATTCGGTCTTTATTCAATAGTTAAACGAGACATACATAAATTTTATTTCAAATTCGTTAAATATACCAGTAGAATTTAAGTACATCAATATTCGACTCATTTACACCTCTAAATTTGGGGACAGACAGATGAAAGGATAAATTTACTCCATTCGTTGCATAATAAATGCAAAACTTGTTTTTTTTACGTTCCTATATAATTGTAACCTTTTTTTTTAGAAAGTTTAATAATGTAAATTTTTTAAATTACTCTTATTTTATCAAATATGATTCACTACTTTATTTATTACTCTAACATTATGATCCACAACTTCAATTATTATTCTACTATATAAAATTATAATATCAATATTATACCATATCACTTTAACTACTACTTTGTTATTTAAATTATACTCTCTTCATTACACTTTAATAGGCGTTTTAGGAAAAAATTATGATTCTATTTTATTTGATGTTCCCCACTTTCAAGAGAGATTTAATTGTATTTTTTCTATTTTCAATGGAGAATTAACTTTTACTTTTCCACTTTACCCATATATCTAATTAATTTAAAGAGAAAATGAGTTGTATTGTATTAAATGTAAACAATAATAACATTGACATTTAAAAAATTATCTAATTAATTATCAAAAATATTAATTGTCATCCTTAATATGTGTGTTTATGTCCATAAAGTCTATTATATTTGAATAGATGGAGTAATATTATTAAGAATAATTTAAATAATTTATTTATAATTAAATATATTTTTTAAATTTTGTAAAAAATTCAATTATTACACTTAATACGGAATGGAGGATTAATTTATGAAAGTCTAGAAGCACCTTTGACTTTGACAAATCTTTATTCATAGAGGGTAGGCCCATCCAAGATTTTACTAATGTTTGAGCACAATTATAGAAATGAAAGCAAGCAACATAAACAATTACAAACTACACCATTACTTTTGATGTATGAAAGCAGCCCAAGCTTTGAACATGTTTGTAGCATTTTCACCGTTGGGATTGAATATGTGGAAAACATGGTCTTCCCCTTCTACCTCCATCATCTCTGCCTTCCCTTTCCACCCACTCTTGACCAATGATTTATAATAAAGCTCCCCTCTATCCCTCAATATATCCTTCTCTGCAACAGATACAAGAATCCGCCCGCATGCCAAACCCGTCAGAGGCGGAGCTCCATCTGCCAACGGGTTTACCAACGGGTCATCATGCCCTTTATCAGACGGGCAAACAAATTGCCACCAATTGTCCACCATTGCCTTCCGGAACGTATCCGTTATTTCTGATCCAATTGGTTCTTTTCCCCAAAAGTAAGGATTGATCAAAAGCAACCCAACAAGTTTCAACCCAATACCCTGATCGGGGTTACCCACCCGAATCGCCATGTGATGGGCTATACTTGCTCCAGCACTGTCCCCGGCTAGGAACACCTGGTCAAAGTCAACACTTTCATGAAGCCAAGGTTCCGAGCCACCACCAGAGGCATGTGAAGCTACCCAATTGACAGCAGCCCAAGAATCTTCAAAGGCTGCAGGAAGAGGATGTTCAGGGGCTCTTCTGTAATCCACCGATGCAAGAATTACTTTCGCTTCAGCTACAAACTTGTTAAGAGAATTATGATATGCAGGATCCGCAGTTGATGAGATCAAATATGCTCCGCCGTGAAAGTAGAGTATAAACGGCAGTTTTTGACCGTCGGGTATGAGATTTGGCCGATAGATTCTGGCGGAGACACCGGTTTCAGGGGCGATAACGATGTCCTTTGACAAAATTCCAGTTTGATGATCAAGGCCTGCAGGACTGACTTCATTTCCAGCAAGTCTTTCAAGTGTTCCATCTTTGTACACTCTTATCCACGGCGGAACTTCATGAGCGATTTCTTTGTTGCTAGACTCCATTGATGATTTCTCTGTTTCTTACTGTAGTTTAAGAGAGAGAAATGAAAGTTGTGGCAAGGGAGTGTACTTTGTAGAAATGCAAGGAAGGTCGGGAAAGATATGGGCATTGATATAGAGATTGTTTGGAGGCTTGTTTGTTAATTAAAATATTTTATTTGTATTAAAAAGAATAAATAAAATATTTAAAATTTATAAATTAAAAAAATATTTTTGATGAGAGAAAAAAAATTGAGTATTTCATAATTTTTTTTTTAAAATCTACAATATATATTTTTTATTAATATATGTGCTTATATCATTTATTTTAAAACCAAAAAAAGATACTCAATCTCATTTTTTTTTTGGGACGGAGGGAACGGAGGGAGTATATTATGAACTTAAAAAAATATATCAGTTGATTAATTTTTGTAAATAGATTAACAATATATGTTATATTTAATTTATAAATTTTTTCAAATTAATAAAAATAAATAATTTTAAGATAGTTAATTTTTAAAAATAAACTATAATTAATTTAAAAGGTCGCGGAATGTGAGCAAATGTTCACACAATTATGTGAATAAAAATACTTTAAACGATATAGCTTTTAATATCATTTATTTATGATACATCCTTTAAAATCTTGTACTTACATATATATATATATATATATTTAATTTAAATAATTAATAGCAAACAAATTCATAAAAAGAAAACAGCGTACAAATAATGAATAGTAGTGACAATTGTTTATTGTAATGACGGGCTAATTAAGAGCGGAGGTTGGCGCAAAGACTTTTCTTTTGCACATAATTATTTCCTCACATGCTTGTACAGTTATCAAATAGCTGTCATATTGTCGATCTTATGCACTGCAATCTTTAGAATTTTAATTAAATATCGTTTCGTAAATTATATTTTATAATATAAAAAAATAAATTAAATATTCAGAGCAAATTACCATTTTGGTCTCTGCTAGGAATGTTCGGCTACTTATATAACTAGAATTAGGTAAATTGATCTCAATGTTGTCAACATGTCGTCACTCTTTCTGCCAACTTGTTAACATGTCATTCTCTGTCTGCCAACTCTTGAAACCCTAAATATACCCCTAAATAGTTAAATATCCAGAGAAACATAAGTACCGCGTATATGCTGGATCAGTGGTTGGTACATTTTTCCAGTTCCAGCGTCTGGAAACATACTCGAGGACAAATCGTAGTCAACTATAAATATTGGAAGAATAATTAAAGCTGGTGTATTATTGTAGGGCGGCCTAATCACACTTGATGAATAAATATGGTGACATTCTTTGGTTACTTGGCCAAGCACGGCTTCTAATTATATGCATCTTCCTCACATAATTAAGTCTTGATTTACTACAAGAAAGTTTTGACAAATACAAAATCAAATATATATATATATATATATATAGTGGACTTTTAATTTATTGTACTTGTTCTCATATTTTCTGTTAGAAAATATCAGATTTATAATATAATATTCTTATAACAATATTTATTGGTATTAAAATTAACATTAATTATTAATAGCTTAGTTTTCAACTCGGAATATATTTTGTATTCTCTAAATATATTAAGTGTATGTAAGGTCTCTTTTGTAATCTTATTTTATATCTTAATTTTAATATATCATATTCTTTTATATTTTCATCATAATTACTTTATTAAAAAAGTTAGAATGAAATGTTTATTTTATTCAAATATTTTATTTTTATTTTATTGAAAATAAAAGTTCCGTCTAATTTTTTGACAGACAATCACCGGAGTCATGCTTATTTGGACGAGATATATCTGAGGTCAACGGATCGGATCGGATCTGTTCCCTTCAGAAGAGTTTACTTTGTCAACTTTGGCATCTACTAGAAACCAATATTGGGTCTTTAATTTCATAATTTGGAGAAATGGCAGCCTCAAACATTTCACATGGAGATCATATTCATCCCGTCTGATTTCTCGAAATTTATATTTGATTGTAATGAAGTCATGGAATTCTTAACTACTATAGTCGAAGATGACAGGAAAATATTGTAATCGTACCGCAGTTACAAATCATTGACTCCGATGGTAAGGAGTTGTGAGTAAATATATTTTTGAAAAAATAAAGATTTTTAATTATAAAAGTTTTATTATGATTTTATATAAAAAAATATTTGTAATATATATATATATATATTTTAAATTGTGTGTTAAAATATTTAATCTTTTTCATAATTTTTGGAACTCTCTTTTTTGAGACGTCATACAGTTTTTGCAAAACACTCATTTTATTATTAAATAATTGTCTTTTTACAAATATACATTAAGAAATAGTATGGTGTGGTTTGATACGGGTTTGACTTAAACTCGCACTCAAAATCATAGTGCAGATTTGAAAAAATTTAATAAATATATCCAACTAATTATTTGCGGATTGGTGCGGGTTTTGTCTATGTGAGTTTGGTACAAATTGGTGCATGTTACGGATTAACCCAAATAAATTACAACTTAATTACAAGACTCCATGGTTGATACAATCATAATTTAAAATTTCATAGTACATTACAAACTGTTAATATTTAAATTTAAAAAATTACAAATGTAATAAAAAATTGAGATAAATCACTAATATACATAAAATACATAGAGAGAAAATGATACATGAATTGAACATAATAATATTTATAAAACTTTGACAACAAAAATGAGCACAACATTTTAACTCAAGTTATATAACATCAATCAAATATACGTATTGTATATATAATCAAATACTTTATTAAAAAAATGTATATAATTATGAGTTTTGTGTAAATTTGTATTAAATCTACACCGGCACCCATATATGTATTGAGTTTATTTTTTTATACTAAACTCAAAACTATTAGTGTGAGTTAAATGGTGTGGTTTTTGTGGTTTGGTTCTTATTTGCGTATTGATCAGATTTTGTGGTCAACCCTAATATGCACATGAATTAAGAAAATCAATTATTACTTTATTAGTTTGAGTAACATACTTAGAAAGATAAGGAGAGAGAAATAACGAAAAAAAATTATTACAATAAAATTTATTGAAAAGATAAAAGAGAATGAAATTAAGAAAACCATATTTTAGTTTTTACCTTGAAATGTGAAAAATGAGAATTAAATTGAAACATTCTTTTTTTTTAAAAATTATTTAGAAATGGAGGAAGTATCTTTTTTAAAATATTTAATAAAATAAATTGACCAACTTATGCTTAATTTATTAAACGAGGTGTTTTATATAATTTTTTCAACCCAAAAGAAAGAAGATAATAAGATATCTATACCATAATTAGTTATCATGAAAGTTCACAAAAACAGTATTTAAAACAAATATAAGTAAGTAATAGTGTGCCATAATTTATAAATTCCTTAATATATATACATTCTTTATCACAAAAAAATTACTAAATTATTTATTATATACAAATGAATAAATATTATTTTTTTGAGAAAAATAATTATTTTTCACCACATAAAATTTGTTTCATCGTATAAACTTTTTTTCTTTAAATATAAGTTATATAATCTCTTTAATTTATTTATTTACCCTATGATTTTAGGACCTTAAAAATCAATCCTTTAATTTTTCATTCCGAGACAGAGCACGTTAACTTTTATGTGGGGGGTGGGCGGGGGTGGGAAATTGTCTAAAGAAAACTGTTGTGAAAATAGATAACTTCATCAATTTAAATATATTTTGAATTTAATTTCAAAACAGTTTGGAAGGTAATGGTCCCACGAAAAACATAAAATAAGGAGGATATAAGTCTTACGGACTAAAATCAAATAATTCACTGTACTATCAATTAGACCCATTAAACATAAATTATTGGGTGTGTTTAGTTTCCCCAATAATCTCGTTAGGACTTATTTTAGGATTTATTTGGTATAATTTATTTTAAATAAATTATAAATTATTTAAAAATTAAATTATTAAATAAATATTTTTATTTTCTATAATTTATTTTAAAATATATTATTATTAAAATAAATTAAATAATTATTTAATAAATAATTTATAATCACTTATTATTTTAGAATGATTATCAAAATGCCCCTATGTTATAAAAAGCCTATCATTAGACAAATACAATCCAAAATTATTTCAAAAGTAAGGAAAAAAATTCTATCCGTTGTAACAATCAGTAAGTAATTCATAAAACCAATATGAAATAACTCAATTAACACGGTTGAACGTTATCCGCACTATACACAATACAATTTTTCGAACTACTTGTAAAAAAAATTTAAAAATTCTACAATTATCTTCAAATTACAGATCGACTGTGGGAGAGATAGATATGGGTCGTGCGGCTAGGGCTGCTTGTTTGGACGTTACAGTCTGATGAATGGGGTTGCTTCTTTAGAACTTCCTGGCTGAAATGGTTCGGGTGGGGGACAGGTTGCAGGAGAGAAGAAAAGGAGAACGGGACTGCGGCTAATCTGATGAATGGGGCTGCTTCTTTCTTGACTGAAATGGTATAGATAGGGAGATTTTTTCTAGAGAGAGGAAATGGAGAACAGGATTGTGGTTGCTGAATAGAGAGGAGAAGACCGTTGGTGAAGGAATAGGGAGCAATTCAAATGTAATTTTGATGGTCAACGGAGGGTAACATGGTAATTATGACCAAAAATCTGTTATACAGTAATTTTAAGCTGCTGGAACCTTGTTTTTCGAAAATGATTTTTATGTGCTTAAACATGCATGTACAATTTGCTACCTGATTATTTCATAAGCTGAACTAAACAGATCTGGGAGGTGATTATAGATCACTTCCAAAAATCTTTACCAAACAGGCCCTTAATTTCTTCCATCTCTTTCTATCGTTTTTTCTTTTCCATTGAGTCTAAATGTCCCACTTGTTGTCGTCCAAAAATCTTTACCAAACATGTTCTTAATTTCTTCCATCTCTTTCTATCGTTTTTTTTTTTTAATTGAGTCTAAATCTTTTGTCTCGTTTGTTGTCCCAAATCCAATTCAACAGTTGTATTATATTTAATTTTATTAAATATAAAAAATAAACATAAATTTTATATAA
>JAUMHB010068963.1:0-13495 GCA_032359685.1 Pittosporum tobira | reverse complement strand
AAATACAAGATTAAATGGCTTAGAATGTACAACTTGGACGAGCTTTGGAATAACCATGCAAGATTAAACACTGGCACCTTATATTGTCCTACTTTCTTTTTTAGTTAATCCAAGTTTAATTATACTCTTTCCTTAATTAAATTACCTTTAGTCATATTTTTTTCAATAATACCCATGACCATTTTTATTGAAAAATGTTAAATATTTTTTGTAATAATTAAGATGCATGAAAAGTATATTATAATAATTTAATTTTAACTAATTTTTTTTCTTTTTAATATATTCATATGTTGTATTTTTAGTTATAATTTAAATATTATAAATATAAATTATTCTAATATATTTTTCATGCACCTTAAAATCCGTGTCTCAAAAAATTATTGTGATTTTTTTTGGGACAGAGAAAGTACAGTTTAAGATTGTATGGGCAAATTGAAAAAAAAAATCACTAATTAAATAGAGAAAAATAGTCATATGTTTTAGACGGGAAATATAATATAAAGTTATATTAGTGGTCCCAGTATATTGTCGGATTAATTGTCTTATTCTTCTGACAATTTCTATACAAAATGGTGGAGCTTCTCTATCTTACTTCCACTCTGTGTGTGAGATCACAATGCCAGGAAAAATGAATAAACTTGTAATAAGAAGCACAAACTAAATTAAAGAGCTAATTAATTGTTGAACAGCTAATTATTATGATTATAAGTACGAAATATTAAAGCCATTAACTTTGAAACAGCTACAATTCTCAGTAGTGACATTTTGACATGGTACAACGTATATATAGGAGATGGAAATTCATAAACATGAAATATATAGAGAACTCCTTTGCAGTTTGAAACAATGTTCCCCAAGAACTTATTTTTAAGGACCAAAGCCAGGGGAGATGGCCTCAAAGAGAACATTAGGATCTAGGTTAAGGATTGACGCTAAGAGTAGCTGGTCCTGAGGCAATACGTGATGCTGGTTTACAGCTAAGTTATGGGCCAACAGGCTCTGAGACAACAATATCAGATGATGGTTTAAGATTGAATTCAGGGCCAACAGGTTCAGATACAACAATATCTGATGATGGTTTAAGGCTGAATTCAGGGCCAGCAACCTCGGAGACAACAAGGCTAAATTCAGGGCCGACAGGCTCAGAGACAATTATATCTGATGATGGTTTATGGCTAAATTCACGGCTGACATGATATGAGACAATATTATCTGATTCTTTACAGTTGAATTTGGGACCAACAGGCTCAGAAAGAACAATATTTGGTGTCGGACTACGGCTAAAGTCAGAGACACTTACATGCTCTGAGAGCATAAAATACTTGGCAGGTGCAGCGGCAACAAGGGGAAGGATGGTAGTGGTTGTCACGGTCGCCACCATCACAAAGTTCAGGATGCATAGCTTCATTATAAACAAAGAGCAAGATACATACAAAGGCTTGTGAGTTGTGACAAGGTGAAAGGTTTCCATATATAGAGGACCAGGAGAATAAGTTTAAAAAACATCTAGCAATCAACGATCTAAGAAAGGTAAAATTTAAAGACTATAAGACGAATTAAAGGAATTATGAAGGAACATTTTAGTTTAAGGACGAATTCTTTTGCCGGTTTCATCGTTAACAGGCGAATAAATAAATGATTTGGTTGAGTAACCTAAGGCTCGTGCCGGATTCATGATGCATAGGAATTCATGATGCAGAATCCGGCCGACCATAATTTCTTCAAAGGCTCAGGAATATCCCAAATGATCGTCATGCCCTTTGGAAACCCAACCAAATTGAAAGCAGCATTAGTCCCTAGTTAAATCTGTGAATTTTTATAATCTGTGCATGCTTGTCCAAGTTAATTATAATTCATTGCATTAAAGGAAAAGAAAGGAAGATCAAAGCCAATAAAAAAAAATTATTTTCTGAATTATGTAGGCTTAATTAGCAGTTGGCTGGATTTGATTTATGAAAAGAAGAAAATTAGTTATTTGTTTTGAAAATTGCTTAGTGGCTCTATTCCTATATTTATTTTTTCTTGTTACTAATTTAATTTTATGTTTAATTATGATTTTATTCTTGTTTAATTTTAGTTAATCAGATCCCTAGCTTTAATTTCTAGTTTGACTGATTTGGTGTTCCCAGTGTATGGTTGGATTAACTGTCTTCTGGTTGGATTAATTGTGTTCTTCTTCTGACACTTTCCATGCAAAATGATGGAGCTTCACTCTTACTTTCACTGTGTGAGATCACAATGCCAAGAAAATGGATAAACTTGTAATCAGAGGCACAAACTAAATTAAAGAGCTAATTAATTATTGAATAACTCGTAATTATCATAATTATAACTACGAAATATTAATGGCATTAACTTTGAAACAGCTACAAGTCTTAGTAGTGACATTGTATGGTAGTCACATAGCATGACATGTATAAAGGTGAAATGCATAAACATGAAATATTGATGGAACAGGTTTGGTGCTCGAAACAATGTTCCCTAAGAACCTACTTTTATGGACAGAAGCCAGGGGTGATGTCCTCAAAGAGAACATATAGGATTTAGGTTAAGGATTGAAGCGGAGAGTAGCGGGTCCAAAGGGACTATGTGATGCTGGTTTACGGTTGAATTCATGGTCAAGATGCTTAGAAAGAATAGTATCTGAAGATGGTTTATAGCTGAATTGATGGCCGACGGGCTCAGAGATAGATGGTTCATAGCTGAATTGATGGCCGACAGGCTCAGAGACGACAATATCTGATGATGGTTTATGGTTGGATTTAGGACTGACATGCTCAAGGACAACAGGATCTGATGATGGTTTATGGCTAAATTCATAGCTGATAGGTTCAGAGATGAAAATATCTGATGAGCTAAGTTCAGGACTGACAGGCTCAAAGACAACAGTATCTGGTGATGGTTTACAATTGGCTTTAGGACTGACACGCTGAGAGATAATAGGATCTGATGATGGTTTGTGGTTGAATTCACGGCCAACAAGTTCAGAGACAATAATATCTGACGACAGTTCACAGCTGAATTCACGGCTGACATGCTCAGAGACAATAGTATCTGATGATGGTTTATGGTTGAATTCATGGCCAGCAAGCTCAGAGGCAACAATATCTAATGATGATTTACGACTCAATTCAGAGCGAATAGGCTCAGAGGGAACACTATTTGGTGCCAATTTACGGCCAAATTTAGGGCTGATAGGCTCAGAGAGAATAATATCTTGTGTCGGTTTAGGGATTGAGAGATGGATAGTTGATGTTGATTTACGGCTGAAGATGGGGCTAACAGCCTTAGAGACAATAACATTAGATTTTGATTTAGGACTGACGCTTCCACTTGCAGGCTCAGTGAGCATAAAATACTTGGCAGGTGCAGCGGTGACAAAGGGAAAGGTGGTGGTGGTGGTTGTCACAACCGCCACCATCACCAAATTCAGGATGCATATCTTCATTATAATTTATAACCAAGTAGCTAGATACAAAGGCTCGTTAGTTGTGAGTATACCTGTGAGTTGTAACAAGGTCTAGGATTTAAATATGGAGGACTAGGGGAATAAGTTAAAAAACTTCTAGCAACCAATAATCTAAAAAAGGTAAAACTTAAAAGAGTATGAAATGAATTAAATGAATTATGTTGTGAAAGGGATCTTTGAACTATAATGAACGAATTTGTAAGTAATAAGTTCATGTAACGAACATGATGTAAGAAACTTGTATATTGTCTAACGCGTCATATATTAGAACCACAGATAAGCGACGTCGAGTACTATCAATGAATTCAAACCCTTTCGAATGTACTGAGAAAAGTGATCTGTGACACTTACCACATCTGATTAATACTGCAATACTCTCGTTATAAGGATCATTCAAATACTTTGTCACACTTACTTGCACCACCTAGCCACAACGTTCCACGTCCATACCCTCTATGTCGTTCTTACATGCGTCGATAAGTTGCCCACACTGAGTTTAGCCTTGGTACCATTTGCCACGAGCTCATGCGGCACCCAAGACTATCTCCAAGACTCTAAGCTAACCTTATTTCATATGGCAACTAGCAACGTATCACACAGATACACTTAGTTAACCAACATATAACGAACTTATACATAATATAACGCATCATTAGATCTAAAAACAAACAACGTTGAGCGCCATAAATAAATTCAGATGTTCTCAAATACACCAAGAAAAATGATCTGTGACATTCCGGATGCAAACAAAAACGGAAATTTGGGTGGGCAGTTGCATTAGTGATGAAAGGGATGTTTGAACGAATTCGGAAGTTTGTTAGTCGGATTTTTTTCGTACTGTGATGCTAAAAGGTCGAATACGTGTGCCTGATAATGTGTTGATGTAATGAATTTCTGTTAAGAGAATTTCATCAATGGCAATGACCTGCCAGCAGTCGCAGAAACTAATTCTGGAAATATTTTGGCAGTCAGTCCTATACGACCATGGCAATTCAGAGACCCTAATTAAGGTTATTTAACCAAACAGAATGTTTTGACATAAATATGGCAGGTATTATAATGGACCGAGTCTATGCCTCTTGTTCGCCATAGTCACCAATAATTATATTTTAATTTTTTTAATAAAATAAATTAAATTCTTAAAATAAAATTTTGAATTTATTTATATGTATATAAAAAGTTCACACTATTATCTAACAATAAAAATGTTGATAGTTATAAAAAAAAAAATTAATAAGATAATAATTTTTAAAAATAAGAAAATTTAAAGTTTAGAAATTATATGTGTATATAATTTAATACAAAAATACTACTTGTGCTTATATTGTAAAATTAAAAATAAATGTATTTATTTTTAAAATAAAATAAATAAAAGATAATAATAATAATTAAATATAAATATTACCAAAAATAACAAAAAAAATAACAATAAAACCACTTTTCAAAAATTAACTTACAAATTTAAATACATAAATTATTTTTTTAAAATAACAAATACATTTTCCGTTAGACTGAAAATAATTTCTTGTTAACTAAACTTTCTCTAACATACCAAACATAAAAAATATTGAAAAATATTTTCCCAACAACAAACGAAACCTTATTAAACCAAAGTTGTCAAGCTCAAACCCAGTTTGTTAAGTTAAACGAGACGAACAACTTTGTTCGTCAAAAATTTGGCTCATTTTGCACCCCCTACTTGCAAGTTGCAACCAACAAATGATTGATTAATATATAAAAACAAACCCAATGAATCTGAGGGATCAATGGGGTTTGAAAAAAAAAAAAAAAAAATTCCTTGGAGGAAGGCATCATTCTAGTATTGCCCACGCTTTACAAAGTTCAGACGCGATCTACGAAGTTCAATGCATTTACGATGCCATCATAATTGGGGCCAACCAATTTGCCTCCAAAATCTTATAAAAGAAAGATCCACCAAACATACAAAACTCCAACCAATCGTCTTGTATCATCTAAAGATACCCACCAAGTTTGCGTTGCGTCTCAATTTATACAAAGCTTAAAAATCCAGCATCTTCAAAGTACTATTTCTGACACGAAAAAACAGGAATTCTGCACAATGAGCAAAATACAAAGAAACTAATTAACCAAATTAATTCCAAATAATATTAAAGAACATAAAATCAAGTAAATCCCATCAAATAAAGGAAAAGACGCATCTACAAACATAAAGGCATGTATAATTGAAAATGGCCTACCTTATGGGAATAAAATTTTACCGGCACATAGAGAAACTTACGTCATCCACCTATGTCAGTATACGAACACACTCCATAAAGAAACCATTCCTAACAATAGAATATTGGTACAGAATTCGGAAATACCATTATAACATCACAAAATAACAGCATAAATGAAATCCTATAAAGCTAGATGAGCAAAACCAATAAGAATTTAAATATACCACAAGTGAGACGAATCAAGATAAATGAAATGTATGATTTAAGTGTTACAGAACAGAATTTAACTTGAGGGATAATTCACGTACTTACACCTCAAAGTTCTTTGTTTAGACTTTAGAGTACATATACAAATGTCACAAGGAAGTCAAATTATGCTACTTCGTATTTTTTAGTAAGATTAATCAAATGGCGCATTTCTCCAGCGATAAGATCTGGCTTGCATAAATCGCAAAGCAGTCTAATAATGCAAGTTCACCGTATTTAATATAACCTGCCTCTCTTCCACAAGTTATCATAAGCCAATATTGCCACCAAGGCTGCCGTCCAAGAATAGCCGCCACCTTCTCTTGGGATTCCCTCCTACCCTCCAAATGCTCTTCAAGATAACAAGATGTAGTACGATCCCCCAAAAAAATCCGATAAATGATCTCACAGTTAACATTCCACTTTGACAACCTAAAACTGTTATATTTTAGCTTTTTTGCACTTACAATTCTTACCATGTCTGGGAATCAGAAAATAATTAACTTGTGAAACAAATGCACACAACAGAAAAATTTAGCTTACTGTACGTATTGCTATTTATGCACAGTTCAAAAATAAGTTGACAAAAAGAGAAGCAATACAAAGTGTAGAAAAACATATTCACTCTTTGTAATGCATGAATACTAGATAAAGAAAATACATCGAATTTCTGAAGTCTCACCACACATAATAATTATGTAATTGAAAAAGAGACTGTTTACGAATTCAATCCAATGGCGGGGGTTGAGAAGCAATGTCAGTGCAACATGCAATTCGTTACGTGTTTAATTAGGCCACCAAAAGTTGTAACTTATTATTAATATTATAAAACAAATAAAAGTAAAAAAGAGTTTATAATGCTCAACAAACAAATCCAGATAACATAATCATAACATGAAATGATTGCATGCCTGCCATATCTTTACTAGAATCTAGATTTGTTGGTCTTAACATGAACACAGTTTTGGATTAACCTCCCTCTCTCTCAATTTCTTCAAATTAATTCCTGAAGACAATGTCACATAATGGATGTACACAGACAAAGAGGGTGATTTGGTCCAGGATCTTGTTTAGCAAACCCAATCAAAACAAGGGTTGTGCATTTCAAATAGCTTTATGCTTTCTATTCATCAATTATTTCAATCGACTGTGATTTCTCATCCTCCCTGTTTATAGATAGCACAATCTCGGTTCTGCTACTTTTTTCCCCAGTCAAAAATTTTAATATGAATGCAATCAAAATACATCATCATTATTGAGTTTCTTATAAATTTCGTAAAACATTAAAAAGTTTCTTTTCTACAATATGTAGATCTAAGCATTTCTTTGGAGAATTGACATTTATGCTTGCAAAGAAAAATTGAACTTAACTAGAGGAAACTTGGTGAATTTTCAATTCTTTTCTTTTATGTTATTTTCTTTTCTATTTTTTTCTCTTATTTACACCAAAACTTGCATTGTGTACACAAGCATGCAGTCATATGAGAGAATAGAAAAATAGCAATCTCAAGCTCAAATGTAAATATTTCTGAAATGGGAACCACAGATTACGATTCCAGATCCTAATTCCAACTCACGAACACTAGGTTTGGATCCAAGGATAACAAGGAAATCAAATGGAAATGTTTAGAGATGCTTTAAGTTAATTTAACTTTTCTATACGCTAGAAAAAGATTTTTATTTCCTAACAAAGGAGTTTTCTATAGTTTTTTGTTCCTTCGCTTATTTCTAAGCTAGGAAATATTCACTAAGATCAATGCCAATAGATACATCAGATATAAAGTATTTAAGAAATTAAATTATCATAACATTCCTTGTTTATCCAATTGTCCCATGAAACCATATCAAAAACTTCTATAAAAGACTGGAAAATTTGGGTGCCATTCTTTGAATCCAAAACTATATATATATATATATATATCCATAAGATGAGAAAGGGGGGAAAAAAGGACCCCAAAAAAATATATATAAAAAACACCCTTGGAGCAACAGGGTCCCAGAGTCACAGTAAAAAAGAAATATCGTTATTCTAACCTGGACTCTGTAGAGAAATCAAGACTGCAACGATGCATCATAGGAACCTAGGTTTTCTATCTGCCGGCTTCAAAATTTGAAAGGAGCACATCAAGCTTTCGTCAACACTCATCATTGCACCAGCATTGTCAAATTCACCACAGTAATTAGGGGCCGAGAACACCGTCACAAGCTGGCGATCAGCAAAAAACTCGTACCCATCTTCCACAACCTGGACAAAAAGACCATTTTGGTCACCAACAGGAATAATCAAAACAGAAATCCAAGAGAATACAGAGGACAAATTTGTAAGAAAACCTGATGTGCGCGACAAACGAGGTCCATATCATGCTCCTTCAAGAATTCTGCCACCTTATCGTGTCCAAACGTATACGAGACTCCCCTATCGTTCATCCCCCACCCTTTAACTTCTCTACTAGGATCAGACCAGAGTAAATCGCAGAGCAAACCGGAGTCGGGAACATCAGTCGGTCGGGGTAAGTTTCTAATCTGGTCCAAGTTGGTCAAATCAGGAGAAAGTCCACCGTGCATGCAGAGTATTTTGTCGTCTATGAGAGCGGCCACAGGAAGACAATTGAAACAATCGGTGAAAGTTTTCCAAAGTCTTACATTGAACCGACGCTTACATTCGTCATAGAATCCGTAGATCCGATTAATGGAAGCGGATTCATGATTTCCTCGTAAAAGGAAGAAGTTTTCGGGGTATTTGATTTTGTAGGCGAGGAGAAGGCATATTGTTTCCAAGCTCTGCTTTCCACGGTCCACGTAGTCCCCTAGGAACAAATAATTCGCATGAGGAGGGAAACCTCCATATTCAAATAGCCTTAAAAGGTCACTATACTGCCCATGAATGTCACCTGGAAATTGGAACAGACAGAACCAAAAAAATATTTAGAAAGCCCTAAGTATCCAGATGCTAAATACGTTATGACAACATGAATGATAATCACTTTATTGCCTAAATATCCAGATGGTAAATGCTAATTGATGTTCGTGACAAACCAAGGTATATTTAGGTTTTGGCATCCCTGGACTGGATAAATAGTTAAATAATGAGATTCGCCGTATAGCTCATCCAAAGGCCAAAGACTATCTTTCCATTAAAACAACAATAGCCCATAATATATACAACCTGCAACATTAAGTGGCCAAGTAGATGTCAACTAAACCATCTATTTAACAGGTTGCTACATAATACGACTGCAATTATACAATTGATCACAGCAGAACATGCATACAAATGTGAATGTTTTTGGGAGATTAGGGAAGAAAGAAAGAAACTAAATAATAACAAATTGCTAGAACTCAAAATTTTACATCATCTAATGCAGAAATACTTGTTTAAAGCCACCTTAAAGGATATTTATTCAAATTATCACCTTTTTTTGTCATCCATACAACCATACCTCCGGCAGAACTAAATGGTTTGAAATGAATATTCTCAAGACATCACAATCCTTCATCTTGGTAATGTAGAGAGTAATTTCTTAAACAAGGTAAAGTTTTCTTTGGATAACCATCCCATCAATATCCAGCAAACCCCTAGAGCTTACGTGGAAATGGTGGGGCTTAACATCTCAAACTCTTCACCATACCCAAGGGATTCCTATCTTACTCTACGCAATCTATAGAACTTCCATCCACATAAGAAGCAAACAATCAGTGGGTTGGTTTGAATAATAACAGTTGGTTGATCTCACATAAAAAATTCAAAATATACAAAAGTTGCAAACAAGAATTATTTTGTCCACTTAAAAGATGTATCCATAAACAGTTTTGTATAATGCATTAATACTTATTCTCAACAAATCATATATCCAAGAAACTCACAATTTCCAACAATGAATAGTGATAAAATCCATAGTTATAAATCTCATACCATACCGGGTGGTATGACATGGTACGCATGGTTTTTGGAGAAAAGTAGTCAGTGTGGTGGTGTTACATCTTGGGAGAAATACCGGCTGCATCGGTTAGTACCGTTTATAGGTGCACAGTGTCTTGTACCGGCTGTTCCGCATTTACACAGTAGGACTCTTTTGAGTTTGGAGTATGATAATTCTCACATGTGGGCCAAGACTAATTTAATGGTTTGTGTAAAAGAAACATTTTCTCTTCCTTTGAAATTCCAACTCATTGAATACAATGGTCCTCCACTCTCTTACAAATTTACAACTAAGCTCTACATCAATATAGAACCAAATCATCAACCCATGTTTCAGAAACAGAAATCAACTTCCAGTATTTCTTTACTTGAAAAAGTTTGGTACCAATATTGCTAATAATTAAGTTTTAAAATATTAAAGGAAATCTATTTTTCTTAAATACCAAAATTTCAATTTGTATAATATGTAGATTGAATAATATATATTTATGATATAAATACGTAAGCATACACACACATCTGTAAATTTAATAAAATATTGCATACATATATACATAAACCGTACACCAATACACATCGGTAGCCGTACATACCGTTTTAATTATAAAAGCAGTATGCTTGCTGGTACAGCATTTATAACGATGATAAAATCAACAAGATTGCAGCTTTCAAGATTTTGTAAGTCATACCTCTCTGAAAAGAGGAGAACCCACAACATATAAAAAATTGAACTACAAAAAGTAAAGATACAAAACTGCAACACATTTATTCACAGGCTCAATTTCTAACATCTGCTAATGCATTGTTATTCGTGAAACACAATAAGCTTCCTCAAGTCATTAGTCATCCCATGAATTTTAATATACAAATATACAAACAAAATTGAATCACAAAAAGCATCCAACTTTCAAATTCCAAGTCAACATGGAAAATAAAAGGTCAATATTGGGATTTAAACATTAACATTTAACGATATAAAAGAGCTGCATATCCACAAATGTTACAAAAAGAGAGAAAATATACCGCAGATCTTGATGGGGGCTTCAAGCTCCAGCAAATTTGGCTGCTGGAGAAAGATTTCTCTGGAGACGCAACACAGCTGGCGGATCTCAGCCTCCGATAACTGAACCTGCCGGACAGTCCTCGCCTGCCGGAACTCCAGAAGCCGATTGATAATGTCATCGAGAAGGACAGGGTTTATTCCCAGCTCATTCTGGGCCATCTATTTGTATCTCTCACCCTCTAATTTAGGGTTTCAAACACCCAGAAACCCTAGAATCGATTTTTTGTAACTTTTTTGCAGGCCCTTTTGGGATTTAATAGTTTAATGTTTGCTATGAAGAATATGTATCTTAAAGGTATGGTAGTGGATGATGATTAAGCGATGACGAGGAGAGAGATGAAGGGGATGGGAGAGAGAAAGGGGTCTGAAACTCCGATGCGGCGGAGGTACCTATATCTATGAATATGATCGATATTTGTTGGAGCCGATAAATCCGTTTCTCTCACCTTCAAATTGGCACTATATGTTTGGAAAATTTTGATTTTAAAATGACAATTCAAAAACTAGGGTTTGGTTGATTCAAATTGTTTTTTCCAAAGCATTAACGATTTTTTTTTTAAATCGCGTTTTTTAAACAATTTTTATTTTTGAATTTTTTTAATATGTGAAGGATAAATTCTATTTAATCATATGTAATTTATACCGATTTTTATTTAATAATTTAAAATTCAATATTTAATCACTTATAATTTTGAAGTTAAGTGAAACTGTTAAATTTTATTTAACGACGTTAGATCTAAGTGAAATATTACCAAATCACATGTGGTTATATGAAAATCGTTCTAAAACATAGTTGGTCATATGAGAATCGACTCAAATCATATATGCTAAAATTATTTATCATTTTATCTTGAATATAATAGCGTTAACAAAATTTAACAGTTTTATTTAATCTCAAAACCACGGGTGGTTAAGTGTCGAGTTTTAAACTATAAGTGATCAAGTAAAAATCAATCCAAATCACATGTGGGTAAGTAAAATTTACCTTCTTTTAAAACCTCATGCTCTTAGCATATTCCTTATTCCGTTCAATTTATAATATCTCTAACTTTTTAATAACTTTTGGCATAAAATTTAAAACATTCCAAAAGCGTTATACGTTATATTCTTTATATATAAATAAATATATTTAAAAGTCATATACAAATATACGCTTAAAAATATTACTCATATAACTGGGGACCATATCATAGGAAATAGTTTATTTTTCTTCCATTGTCTTCCTATTTACCCTAGAAACTATGGAAAATAAGCTACGGTATTAAGACGGAAAGTAATATTTCACTTTAACTCACGATGTTGGGTGTTTAAGTATGAACTTTTTTACTTCAAGTGGTTATGTGAGAATCATTTATATTTCATGTGATCATCTGAAATTTACTATTTTTAGAATTTCATGCAATAAATATATAATAACATTTAGATTCTCAACTATAGCCATAAATTAGAGTTATTCATCAAACGTTGTGAACTCCGTCGCAAAGAAGGCCTTAGTGATTCCTTTTTTGTGATTGTAGGAATAGTCAAAATTGCCTTTACAACCCAACATCGTCATGTTCTTCTTTCGATGACGACGATTTCCCTTTAACTGATTGAGAAATGAGTTAGGTGGTTTGAAACCTGTACACACTTCCGATACTCTGAACTATTTTCTACATTTGAATTTTGTGGCTCTTAACTCTAGTGCATACCGGGTCTCCCCTCCTTATCCTTCATTGAAATTTGAATTCCTCCAACCTCACTAATTGAATTTTTGGTTTTTTCATACTGATGTGTATACTGTAAAAAGGGTACTTACCGGTGGCATACCAACCTATTTCTCTGATATGATTTCTCAAAGTCTGTGGACACCCCACTTTTGCTCTAAGGGTGTCTTAATTAATTAGGTTTTTTTATCCCTAAAAGTTTGGATTTAAGTTCTAATATGAGAGAATGCCCGAAAAAATTGAGAAAATGCAAAACTTAGTCAGACTGCAGGTAACCAAATGGTACTACCTATAATCCTGGAAGGCTAGCCAATTTGTAGGTAATATCAGTCGGTATAGCGCCAAATTTTTATTTTTTTCTTTCTTTTTGGGATTCTATGATGTTTTAGTTCTGTGAAACCTGAGAAGATGCAATGTATGATAATATGTATATTATTTTGTATATTAGTTTTATTCAAGCTTCTAGAATTTAATCGAGTATAAGTGTACGTACTATTTTATCTTGCGATCTTCTTTAATAGATAACCACAATAACGGAAATGAGGGAACTAAAGTAATTAAAATACCCTAGTAGAAAGGTTAAGGGTCAGCCATATGGTGTAGTATTATCTTTTGGCAAAGGTTTGTAAAGAAAAAGAAAAAACAAGAAAGATGATGCAAGGATGGTGATGCAGGCTAGGATGACGTAAGCAATGTGATGTCACCAAGATGAGGCAATCAATGACATCACCTAGTGACATCATTAATGTGACACCCCCGATTTCCCCTCACTAATAATACACATGGAAATCGTGTGTCAATCTCTTCCTTTGGGTAATCGAGATTACCCGATTACCCCTCCCTCGTCATACTTGCCCCTTTCTCATTACAAACATACATTCTTGCTCAAAA
>JAUMHB010068952.1:0-13496 GCA_032359685.1 Pittosporum tobira | reverse complement strand
TCTCCGCCTTATGTATAAACTATTGTTTCACTTATGCATGCCAGTTATTTCAGCTTTTAATACGTATAATTTAAATTCTGATGTACGTATTATGCCATGAATGTGCAGATTAAATTGTCTGTACATTATTTGTTGTTTCAAGTTAAATTTCTGAACTTGTTTAAAATAATTATACATCTCTACCATGTATAAGCATTCCACATTATTGACGCGTTATCACTTCATATGATTATATTGAACTTCATATGTTTTACTTGTTTGACTAAAATGATTATTTTTATTCAAAATAGAATAATTTATTTCTTAGCATCTTTCGCTCATTCTTGCTATGTTTTATAAACATTCTAGAACTTGTCGAGCGAGGCGAATTCTCGAAGGGTAAAGGCAAGACAAAATACTATTGAGCTTTCCCGGATTGTTCTAGCTTGAGTGTTGTAATTGAACATTGTACGACTTATGTTCGTACTTGTTACCCTGCTATTGTAAAAACCTTAATTATCTAATTAAGTTTTATGCTTCTGCTGTGTAAATTTATTCGTGTGAAAAATTATTGTAAGTTATAACAGGGCGAGTTGTCAAATAATGACAACTCAATATGCTAAGATAATATCTGACGACCAAATTTCCACTGAGTGTCATATATATATATATATATATATATATAAATTAAGGACAAAAAAATATTTTTAAAAATTTTAAATTTTCAATAATTATGTAATATTGTAATTATAATATTATTATAATATAACTAATTAAAATTAAAGAGATGATAAGAAATTAAAATTTAATGGACATGATTGTCATGTCAATATTCTGTTAATGTCATATTAACATTCCATTAGCATTTGACATGAGTTAATTGTATAAAAAATCGATTAAATGACCAATTGAAAAATTAACTTATAATACATTGACCACCTTGCCACTATTCACTGTTTACCATACAACTTTTTCTTTATTTTACGATAATGCACGTATCAAGTTGCCACTATTCGAAGGAGGCCATGATGCGAAGAGGACAAAAATAACAGCGGTTCATTTTATTTTTTCGGTGTAATGGAGTATGACAGTGGTGGTTCATGTTGAATCTTCGGAAGCGCCGAGTGTACGGGAGGGCTTAGCAGGTTTCTTATTTGCTCAGACTATGCATAATTCTTTATTATATTTGGCTTACAATTTGTTACATAGAATAATTAATATTCTTAATTTTATTTCGATTTGGGATCTTTTTGGATAATCAAAATACCTCGGTCCTGTATTCCGACTCAAGTGCAATACCACTACATGCATGCATACAACAAAATTGGAGTCACTGAATTAATTTTAAAAAATTGCACTTAATCGAAACAAAGTCAAACATTTTTGTGTGTTTGTTTGTTTATTCTTTTTTTTTTTTTTTTTTTTTTTTTTTTATAAATACATCATTTTTTAAATAAAATTATATATATAAACATAATGAGTAATACATATAAACTTTAATATTAAAAAAATATATATTTTTTAAAACAAGGTAAGACATTACGAGTATGGAAGGATAAGTATTAGGTCGAGTATGAAAATAGTGTTAAAGCAAAGCAAGTATAAAAAAAAAAAAAAAAAAAAACTTTAAACAAAATGGAGATGGAATAAAACAACCTCCGACCATACCTGACTCGTTGTCTATTTCAATTATAAGCCCACTCAATACCATAACTGACCCGTTGTCGATTTCAATTATAAGCCCACTCAATAGCATAGCTTTACAATAAGGATCCTTACCATGCAAGAACCATTTTTTTTTTTATTTTTTATTGAACACACTAATTTCACTGCTGTTAAAAATGGTAAATTTTTAAATGACTAAAAATTTCTAGCGATTAGAACATTCGCAACATTTAATAGATTTTATTACTTAATACTCCTCATAATTACTGATATCATTAGATTTTATTTTTAAATAATTAAAAATAAGATATAGGAGTAAACTAAATAAATAATATAAAGAATGTGATTGATTTAGTACTAGCGTGCATTCCAAAACCAATTCTTACCGTGGTCGTATTTACCGAAGGATAAATTTTAACATTTAACGAAGGACTAATTCTAGGTTACATGTACACAATAAAAACCTAATAAATAAAATTATAATATTGCAAACCACATCAATTTAATGCTTGCAGACTATTACTGCCCCAGTAACAAATACAACTACAAACAAAACTTTACCTAAAATAAAAACAGAGACTAGCTAACCAGCACCTTTAAAATGACACAAGGTAAACAAAATAAAAGTTCTAAATCTGATAACATTAATATCAAATTTGTAATCACGCGTCCACTGCATCATATCAGCCTAAAAAAGAGCAAACAACAATAAAATCTACACAGCATGGAAATTTAAACCATAGAAATTTCACCTTATTTCATATATCAATGGTCCTAAATATAGGAGAAATTTTTTACATCACGCAGCTAAACTTGGACGAAAAGATGACAGGTAGAACAAAGTCTCACACGCACACTACTATAATAGCAGTCTCAATACATCACCCAGCAAGCAATGCAGGTTGAACCTAATCTCTGGAAAATGCATTATGATACCCAATGACAATAACTCATTCAATATTAATTCTGACAACTTTCTTGTTTCGCCCCCCATAAGAATCTGTACTAGGTCCATTACGAGGCCTCATCGCAGAAGTTCCTCTATTATTATCCGCAAATGGAAGAAACCAACTACCTGGACCTTCCTGGGTACTTTGTCCACTGCCACTAGCCCCTGCATAATCATTCAATGAACAGTTTCAGACACCAAAGCCATTCACTCCATGAGTCGGCCAACGGCCAACCAAGTGACCTTCATTCAACTTGCTGCATCTTTTTACCAATGTTATACGGACTAACTTTTAAGGGGAAGAAAAAGTGATGACCACACATCTGGTAATAAGTTTAAAGTTTAACGAGTTTAAAGTTTAACCTGATTTTAGTATACTCAATGGCCAAAACTTAAACATAACCTAGACAAACCATTCTAGAGTGACACTTACTATCGGTACCCAAATGTTTTGACTTGCAATAACCTCATTATTATTATGTCATATAACAAAATCTAAATACATATTCCACAAACAGGTGGAAGTAATATAATTATTTATCCACTAAGATAGACAGATGATTCAGAGAAAAGGGTTTTAACCAGGTATGCTTCACGTGACTAGTGATTATAAATTTTCTACAGTACGTTGTCCATAATCTATACTATTTCTATTTCATTTATTAATATTCCTAATATTTGTTCTAATTATTAGACTTATATTTGAGATATGGGAGAAAACAAAAATCATAGTATGATTCCCACTCTACCGAAATTCTCTCTTAACAACGCATTAGGTCATCAATCCATCCAATAGCGGATCTAAAGCAGGGACAGCAGGGAACCTTATGCAAATATGTATCAATAGGAATCCTAATCTATATTATGATATAGAATTTGTTGAGTGAAGTTTTAGGGAAAAAAAGAAGCAGCAATTATGTTATTCAAGTCTTGTTCCCACAATCCATTTCTCTCCTTATCTCGTACTATTATACTGAGGGGCAAAAAGAAAAAGATAATGGACTCTTATTTTGTTCACAGAAGGTTTAGGCAAGAAAAAGGAGGAGCCCTGATCCCATTGAACTCTAACCCTGATTCCATGGAACCCTATATTTTGTTATAATATCTTCCTTTTAATTTACTTAAGTTTATTAATCAATGAAAAATGTTGACAGTCTAAAAGTATTTTACTTACAAAATTCTTACATTCTTAATTTTAAGTGTCACCGGACGAATCATGGAATTTTAGTTTCTTGTAGATTTATACAACTATTAATTTAAATAAAAATAATTATTTTTGTGTTTTATGTATGTTTCATAACTTCGTGTATTATGTCCTTGGTGATACACAATCCTGGCTCTGCCAGTGAGTCCATGAGTTATGTGACGGAAGCGGGGCATAACCCTTGCCTCGAACATAATGCAAAACAAGGACATAAAACATTACCTAGAAGAAGATAACAAAAGGCTAGAATTAGGTGGTCTATTTCTTACAGAAAATAAAGGGACGATCTGATTCTAAAGTGCAATATTATTCCTATCATCAAGATTCAAGAATCAATTCTTCAGTACGAGTAAATAAATACATTAAGGTAGAATATACCAAATTCTAATGAGGTTTATTTACTTAATTATATCTTTTCCTATTAACAATTTTTACATAATGCTTATTAGTATTGATAAGCAGGTTAATCATTTTTTAGCTTACGAATTTCAATACTTCATGTATATGTGTGTACATCTGAATTACTTCTCTTCACCATATGACATCCAGTTTGTATAAAAGTTACTCCGTAAATCATTTGCTGACTGTTACTAAACTAACCAAGAACTATTACACTACACATTATTACATTTCAAATGAATCGATTCATTTAATAAATTAAGAATACAAATAACATTCCAACAATATTACTTTAAAGAACACGAAATTCAATATTAGTATTCAACTATAGTATAAATATGATTGTTCGGTAACATAGGAGGGGGCGAAAAAAAAAAATAAAGTAACATTAATTGTTCATAATAAAACTAACCATCACTACTTAAGGGGGTTAAGTGTATAACTAATCTAGTCAACTTACAAACTGATCAAGAGAACAAAATTTGTATAATCAACGCACCGAACACATTATTTATGTACGGAAGGTTAAAAATCCGTCAAATCAGCTACATATTAGGAATGAGATGGCAACTCACATTTTTAGTTAGTTAACAATGATTAAATAGCTTGTACAACTACAAAATAGATAGAATCATTCAGCACACTCCTACTATCTGGTTATATTTCAACATATAACTAAAATTCAAACATATGGATTAAAGAAAGGCGAGCCAACAATAAGAACATGTTAAAGGTACACACAAAAGAAATTTCATCAAACTATGTCATAGGCCTACCAAGTGACATCTTATGGATGTTACACATGCTACCTATGCTGATCACTCCAACCCAAAATGAGAGTCCACTTTTAATAAGTAAAAGAGTTTTTAAAGGCAGTTCTACTTTAGCATAATCAATGCCCAAAACTTAGAACATAACGGCACTGAAATGCATTTTCATTTGGACGAAGGGAGTACTAGACAAAAACTATAACACCATATATCATTCCGGGGGGACAGATTATCATTACACACAAGTTTTTACTTGTGATGACCTGATTGTTGTCAGTCATGTAGTCTCCAACAAAATCTAAATGACGATTCCATAAAATAGTGAGGAGTTATATAATTTAATATACACCAAATTAGATGCTGGATTCATGTAGATAATTGTTCTTCGACATATTTATTCTTTTTACCTTCTCGTTAGAAAACTAAAATAACAGTCTGGCTCATGATCCTACCCCAATTTCCGTAATAATGACAATAATAAGAAAAAGCTGTTATAAAGCACATCAGCCAATAGTTACCTGCATTCCCATGGAAATCAGAACAACCATTCCAGCCAGGAAAATGACTTTCCGCATTACCTTTCCAAGCTTCTTCAAAACCAGTAAGTTCATCTGACAGAACACCAGATATCATTTCCTATCCTGATAAATAAATGGAACAAAATTATAAGAAAATTAAAGTTCAGGGATGACCATACCTTCCTCTAAATTGTGCAAAGTTTGCATTGTGTCCACCTTACCATCCGTATTAAGCTTCCTTGTAACAGAATGACCCTATGGAAATAACAAAACACTATTAGCCTCTCCAGAAACTTCGTACATATATGCCAATGTATAGGTCAACCATTCATCTTCAATAATTGCCAGATTATAACAAATGTATAAAGGCATCCACAATCCAAACTATATTGTATATACAACCACCATGTCACATAATAGATTAATAACAAGATAGTGAAGTTAGAAATTGAAATAATACCTGCGCAACAGATCAATGAAAACAATGATAGCGTAGTTAGAAATTGAAATAATACATAGCATCGAGTAACATGTACCACAATAAAAAAAAAAAAATTCAAAAGGTAAGCTAATATGGGAAATGTGAAGTTGTGAACCCAGGCATCATCTTGGCTCGTACTTCGATTACTAGTCTTACTTCCAAGATAATGGACTGTTCAAACTTTATGTTTATATTATCAGCTTAACCATCTTCTTGATTACCAGGATGCTAATACCTACCACAACACTCAGCATTTTTGTTATTTCCTTGCCTGCTAACTATGATAAGACATCTTGAACATGTACCTCCCGTTGACCCTAATACACTAGGTCTCATATTATATAGAAGTACATCACTAAGAAAGACACCCTCCATTTCAAAATTAGCGATACCATAAAATACAAAGGTTTTTAATTTTTTATAAATGGATGTTCCATTACACTTTTACATATAAGGAAAGTGTTTAAAACTTTTTTTTCAGAGATGGTCTGAAATTTCATCTATATTTGTAATGAAATAAATTTGGAAAACCATTGTGTTTTATGGTACTAAAATAGAAACCTATCTCTAATTTAGGAACGAAGGTAGTACCTTATCATGTAATCCTCTAGAGATCCTATGTGAGGCCTGACCCGTCGTTTTATTAGCTCGCTTGTTTTCTTCCACCACCAGCTAAAGTCGCAAACGAATTACATATTTAGAAATGAAGAACAATAAAATGAAATACGATCAAAAAATAATCAAATCATTAAAGATACTTACTCCATTGCTTCCTGTATTTCTTGTGGTTGAAGCAGTGTAATAAGTTCCATCTACCCCACCATAAGAGACTTTCTGGAAGCTCACACTCCGAGTCCGAGTCCGGGGTTGTGTCCCTTGCACTCTACGAGAGTCGGTCATAAGAGTTACATCCCTGCTCTGCTCCTCTGCCAGACCAAAGCAGCAAAAATCAATAAGTATGTCAAGGAAATGTAACAGATTACAGAACTATTACCGCCATCCCACGATAAATGACCACGTTTGACTTTCAATGTCAAATTGACCAGTTTTGAAATTAAAAGTATCCATATTTATTTTGAATTTGATTTGCAAAATCGCAAAATTGTATTTCACCGCCTCTATATTAGAAAATGCATACGATTAATTGATTTGAAAATTACTCAATATGGGCTTGAAAGTTGAAAGTCAAATGCGGACATTAATTGAGGGACACTGAGGTAATGTTTTCGCACTTTGGCTTTGACATTCTTAATTAGAAGCATGTTCAAGTGACTGAAAATAAGGAAGTGGGAAGCCAAATTACCCTTGTCTTCATCATCAGGGTGCTCAACAATAGGATCTTTGTTTAATTTAGTATCCTTTCGAGCTTCATATTTCTTATCCCCAGCGATTGTATCATTATCATCTTCTTCCTCTTCTTCTCCCTCATCACTGGTGTCCAGCTCCTCAATAACTGGTCCCTTTGATTTTCTAACTCGTGGTGCATCATGAAAAGGACCACTTGTATCAAACATGTCTGACCCCCCAAAAGGACCACTGGCATCAAACATGCCTGACCCAGACATATTACCAAACGGACGTGTGAAAAAAGGGTCATCAAATGGATCCCTTCCTCCAAAAATGCTAGGCATCATACTTCTATGTGACCCAAAACCACCAAAAGCATCAAACAGACTACCAGAGCGCCTGGAATAATCTCTATTTTCTCTGTTCTGCATATTGTATGCACTAGCCCCTGGAATTGAAGACCAATTCATCCGAAAACGTGAGATATAAGTAAACAAATACTTGCAAACAAACAAGATGTGCTAGTGCATACATAAGAACAATAAGGAAGATATAAGAAATAAACAGAACCCAAGGTCAAGAAATCTATTTGGTGGTTTCCTTTGCCAAAAGCACATAAAGTAACACTGATACTCCCTTTGTTTCACAAAGAAAGTCTCATGTGAGTTTTTAAAGCCAATTCACAAGATCCTAAAAATTAAAACCAATGTGATTTGTTACTCTTTTACCCAGTGTACACCAGGAATACCAGGAGGTCCAAATGCTATTAAAAAAAAAAGGAAATTAATGTAATTTACTTGGATTTTTAGACAACGAATTTTGTAATTAATAGTAGCTTTTGTCAAAACGTTACTTTTTGTAGAACAAACATAGTTAACAAAATCATCCATATCAAAGAAGGTGAAACCAAATCAAAACCAATAAATATCTTAAATTGATTTGAACTTTCACTAAACTTTAATCAGTTAATTACCACACCCTGCAAAGCAAATAGAAGCAAAAGAACTCAAATATGCACTCAATTAGTGCTTTCTTCCTGCTCCACTCCACTAAGTTGCTAACATCAATCTCATATGCTCCACGTTCCAATAACAGTTATAGTTAATTCATGTTTATAGTCTATCCCAACATTAGAGTTAGTTTTCTAATTTTCGACTATAAAGTGACCAACATTAACATTGAATACTATCATGCTTCAAGCAAACCCTACTACAGTATATTTTTGATAACGTTACCCATATACTTGCAAAATTAAACGATTCCTCATAAATTATCGTCGTTTAAAAAGATAACCCTAATTTTGAAACGGACCGTTATCACCAATCAAACACAGCATAATACAAGAATCTCGCAACAATCAATCGTTAGAATGAAAAGCAATACAATTGATTGAAAACATAGATAGAATCAAAAAATCTGATTGCAAGAAATTTTTTTGGAGTTACCTTTGCGAAGAGAGATTCGGGTTTCGGATTATGGAGAATGCCAGAATGAAGGACGAATTAAGAGAAAGAACGATTGCACCAAAAATATAAATAGAGTAAAAAATAAGAGAGGGAACGAAGGGTCCAGAGAAAGGAAGAATGAACCGGTGACGTCAGTTTGACACGTGTTGAGCGTTTGTTGCTTTCTATGTTCGGCGAACTGTTTTCTGAATCAAAGTTTGAAAATGTTTCTAGTTTCCCTAGCATTTTTATACACATGCTTCTTCCCTTTTAAAATTAAAAATATTTATTTATTTTTTTAAATATTAAATTTATAAAATTTTATACAAAATTATAAATTTTAATGATTTAAAAAAATTACAGTAAGTATGCTATATTATATTTCAAGAGATTATACTATTATTATATTTAGACAAAACAACATTTTATTAAAAGTATATAACCAAACATCAACATCTAATTAAAAATATTAATTCCACAAAATGCATCTTCTTCTCTTTTTAGAACTTTAAATTTTGTATTTAATAATACTTTTTATATAATTTATAATATTAACTTTAATATTAATTAAAATAAAATAAGTTCACTACAAATTTAAATTATAGACTTTCAAAAATATAATTCATGTATAACTTTAATTTTGAAATGAAATAAACAATATTAGAAGGTCATCGTAGTAAAGCACGAGTTCCAATAACTAAGGAGAGCATAATTTAGTACTATCTCTATTTTAAATTAATTATCCAATTTGATTGATTTGAGTCAAATTAACTACTATTTTTTTGTAAATTGAGTAATATAGCTCTTAAAGACACATACAAATTACTATAAAAATTAATTTTATAATTGAAAAAATATATTTATTTATGCCTTATTTTTACTTTCAAAAATTTTAATTTTGACAAAAAAAATCAAAAGTATGTTTTTATTTGAGATGGATATTTTTTTTGTGTTAATATATACCTTTTAAAAAAATAATCAAAAATTTCAACATTGTCTCACATGTGCCTCATATGCTGTATAAATAAAGACAAAAATATTCAAAAATATTTTTTAATAATTAAATTTGTAATTGAAACTCTAAAAAATCATACATATTATAAATTGCAAGTTCATATTTTTAACTCAATAATTTTAATATGCCCTTTCTCGTACAGCAAGAAAGACCCACATACGGGTATGATACATTTAATAAACTTGAATGTAAACTAAAATATATATATATATATATATATATATATATATAAATGGTCCAAAATAAAATCTACTGGATAGAAAATTATCAATAAAAAAAGATAACTGGGAAAAACAATGCTTACTGGATAGCATTGTCATGTTAATGGATCCACTCGTCAACTTACCAGCTTGATCAGATAATAGAAGGGTCAATAAAGCCGATACACTACAATTTACAAAATTTAGGCTGTGTAAAGCTCGAGATAGATCATCAAAGCAAAAATTTAACACTCCGTACAACAATCTGTGGGCGTGTTCTTAGCGCCCCGTGTGATCGTCCCTGTGACTTTTATCTTACAGTTCCTGAACGCAAGGTACAAAACCACAAAAAAAAAAAAAAAAAAAAGCAAATTGTTACTGGGCCATCAAGCTAACCCACCTCTGCTTCGTGGAGTTTTGCTTCATAACATCAATGCTTCCTCATCTGTATTGCTCTGTGTCATGGATCAGATGGATTAGAGCTCGAATTTTTAATTAAAATGTGTTTAATCCTGCAGGTGATCGGTGGGGTCCCCAAAGCTACTTGTGGTTACAAGTACAGAAACTGGACTTATCGGATGATGATGTCAATGGTTTCTAGAACTCTTGGCCATCCAAATCAGGCTTTGATGGATATTCAAGACCTTGGAGAGCAGGCATCCGTCTTAGATCTTCCTCTGAGTAAGCTGGAAGGAACCAGTATCGCTTGTCCATTCCAAACACCTGACACACAATCACCAAAATTCTTTCTTAAAAGTTGACAATAGTAAGAACTGGGTCGTGTTTTATGGAACGGAGGGAGTATAATTTATTTTTTTGGTCGAAAGTGTGCCATGTTGGTTAGATCTAATCAAACTTCCAATGGAAAGAATAACACAGCAATTGCAATAGATGAACCCACCTGTTCAAAGTTCTTCTTTCGACCAAGGTCATACCGCCATTTTGGAGAGGTCTTCTCATATGCCTGAAACACAAGATCAAATCAGTCAACAACTAAACTATCGTTTACTTAATTGAGAAAATAAATAATACGGGGGAAATATAGAGTACAGAGAAAAGGCCATCTTATTAATCAAAGTTTAGTAAGGAAGGTAAATACCTCAATAGTCGTGGTATTACCAGCCACCAATGATATGTGCATAATTAGGAAGCCAAAAACACTCAATGCAAATGCTAAGTTTAAGACTGTGGAAAGTGGAAGCCGCATCAAAAGTAAAAGTGTTAATAAACCGAAAGAAAAAGAATGGGGCTGAAGTCATTCAATAAAAACAGTAAATCTTACCGAATGCAAGAAAAGTGGTTGCAAGAGTGCTTGGCGATCCAGGTATCTCTCCATCACTAAAAAATGTTATAAAATGAGGTAGTAATGATAAGCTCACTAGGGTGGTTTCAAAGAACGTGTAGAACTGCATTACATAACAGAAGAATGTGATCAGATTTATTATTTCACACTCTGCCCAACATGGTTTTTGTGGAAGTTGAAGGCCATATGAAACTGCAATTATATCTATTTAAGCCCATATATCATTTCTTTTCACCAGATTCTATCCACAAGTTCGTAGTAAGTCCGGATAGACGTTAATTTTACTATGATATCAGGATGATGTATACAGATGTACAACAAGTACACACAAAACTAGTGATCATATGTTTCTTGACGAAGACGAGTTAAGACATGCCCATAAATGTCCCCCGCGTTAACTCCTCAAGGACCATAGAGATATATGGAGACAAGCATCTCCTTTTTTAGAATAAACAAATAACTATAAAATTTCAAATATTTTCTTTTGGAGCAGATGGAACCAAGCTCATTACTCTTTTGACAACAGTCAACTTCATTATTTCAATTCTCAAGCTATTAGTCTCTCTTTTGTTTCCATTTACATCACCTCATTTTCTTCATCATGTTGGATTTTATTGGTCTAATAGTTTTCCAGTTCCTGAAGGTGCTATTAACCGTCTAGGGAGGGGCTCTGGAGTCTGAAATAAATTCTAGGCCAAATTTCTTGGATTTGCCATGTTGACAGAAATAATGATAAATATTTCTATGATGAACAAGTCGACAAACTGCAGTACTCAATCAAGTACAAACACGAAATGATGGATCAAAATCACCCATTTAGCTATATTAGTCCAATTCCCTTATCAGGGATTAATCATTACTACCACGGACTTAAGCAGGTGTTGAAGCAAGCTCATGGCATGCATAGAAGGCCTACTGGCTTATTGACAACAGTGGAATCTGTAAAATAAGGATTACCATTGAGCAGAGACCAAGCAATTCTTACATACCTTCTCTACTATCTTTTCTGATGTACAAACTTGTCAGGATCAGAGGTGATCCTGAACTTGATTTTATAATTTTTATGAAAAATTAGACTGGAAATTGATACAGAAGCAGTGATAGATAGATAGATTGAGACTAAGAAATAGGGACAGAGATGACGATTGGGGGGCTGAACCTTGACAGATTAGGGAAGGAAATAGCCAGTTAAGAATTAACAGAAATTAGTTATAGAGAGAGAAACTAGAGAGAAGTCGGAGAGAGATAGGAACTGAGGCTCAAATGAGTTTTCAGAGTTTCATTTCATTATTCAACATATCCTTACACCAGGACTTTCATAGTATTTATAGGCTAACATAGCAATCTACTATTATTAATAGAAAGTGTATAACACACTCCTGTAATTCTAATATCACCAAAACATAAACAAGAAAATTTTACTTAGCTATTATCTCGATACCTAATTGCCATTCCTGACAATACCCTCTCCTTCAATTCTATTCATGTCCTCATGAATATCATTGTCCGAAGCTTTAAACATTCGCAATAAACTGTCAGCCACCACATTTTCTTTTCCTTGCTTATAAACTATGGTGTAGTTGTACCCCAAAAGTTTGCTAAGCCATTTTTGCTGCAACAAGTTTACCATTTTCTGTTCTAGAAAAATTTTTAAAGCTCTGTGGTCGGTCTTGATTGTAAAATGTCTATCCATTACATAAGAAGACCACCTTTGTGCAGCAGTTATTGCTGCCATCAATTCTTTTTCATAAACTGACATCCTCTGGCTTCTAGGACCCAATGTGTTGCTGAAGAATGCTATAGGCCTCCCCTCCTGTTGTAACACTACCCCTATTCCTAAATTAGATGCATCAGTCTCTATAACAAACTCCTTATCAAAACATGGTAAAGCCAGAACTGGTGCGTTGCTTAAAGCCATTCTCAACTCTTCAAAAGCTTGTGTAGCCTCAGGACCCCAGTCAATACCATCTATCTGCAACAATTGTGTGAGACGTTTAGTAATTCAACCATAACTCTTAACAAGTTTTCTGTAGTAACCTGTTAAACTCAAAAAACCTCTCACGGCTTTAACATTTTCTGGTTAAGGCCAATTCATAATTCCTTCAATTTTTGAGTTGTCAATTGACACACCATCCTCAGAAATGATATGCCCCGAGTAAGCAATCTTGTTTGTAGCAAATTCACACTTGCTTAGCTTGGCAAAGAGTTGATGTTTCTTCATGGTTTCAAAAATGATTTCCAAATGCTTCAAATGTGATTCCAAATCCTTGGAATACACAAG
>JAUMHB010068941.1:0-13497 GCA_032359685.1 Pittosporum tobira | reverse complement strand
TTGGGCTGGATGTTATAGATTGGATGGAGGACTTGAAATTCTTACAGTTTATAATTTCTTATTTTGTTATTTCCTATTGTAAATCACTTCTCTAATTCTTGGTTTACAAAATTTTTATTTGCATAGCTGATTGAAACTGAAGAAGCGGATTAAATTTCTTGGTGAACGATATTATGGCCAACAAAAGAACCTGGGTTCTTACCAAAGATTAGCACAACTCTGCGGGATGTAGTGAAGAATATAATCTGGCTACCTCCATTACTGAGATGAATAATGGCTGCGATGAGAAAGTTTAAAGATGGTTCACCCATACATGCCAAATTCACAACTTAATCCCGCATATACTGATATGATGCAATCGCAACAGAGCAAGCTGTTGGAATCAATCTGGAAATGGGATGGCCTACAAAAATCAGAGCTTTAGGGGTATGGGAGAGAATGCGGCTAGCCTTAGAATGATTGAGGAGCTTACCATGTACTTAGAAGAGGACTAATGCTGTTACATGTGGAGCTTCCCAACATGGAAAAGTAACTACTTCATTACTGTTCTTAACTTTTAAGTGAAGTAGCAGAACTGTATCTTGTTTTGAATTGATATTTAATAAAGCTGTAATATTGGTAGCATTTTGATTGTACTCCACGTATAAATTTGATGGTCGGGATGAAAACTTGTACCAAAACAAGGTACGGAGTATTTTTTTGTTAGATTTCCATTCAGTACGATGAAACTATGACAAGGAAGAGCTACAGATACCCATTAATCATTTTTCAAAATGATATTAGTAATAAAAATCATAATTATGTTAAAAATGAACAGGATATAAAATACATTTATTAAATTCCCCACGAAAGATATTTTCCTTCTTAATAAGTCTTGTAATAGTAAAGTGAACATAATTGAACCCAGAAAAAATAAATTAATTATGTACTTAATATGGTACGCCCCTCCTTTCAAATTAGAATCATTAGAATAGATTTTATTTATTTTTTAAATAGAAAATATAACTTTAATTAAAAAATAGTACGGAGTAGTAAATTAGTGATGAATAATAATACTTAAAAATATAATTACTGTATATTAAGAATTATAAGATATTTTTTATTTATTTGAAAAAAAATATTATTATATAATTATTCTATTTGAAATCTAATTAATCCATAATCAAATTTCTGTAGCACTTATAAAAATAATTCTTCAGAGATCATTTTTTAACTTGTGCAAATTCCGCTCGTCCCAACATTATTGGTTTTTGTTTCAAACTTTACCAATTGCAATAAAAAGGGATTAGCTATGAATTCCCCCCTTCAATTGTCCACCAAATTTAAATTTAGCGTTTCTTGATGATTATAAAGCAGCCTCCCTAGCCGAGTTTTGATCTCTTTAATACTACTACTACTAATTATTATTCTCCTGGCTTATATTGCTAATTGCCATCTCGCATGTCGAAATTCCTTCTCTCTCGCATCAAACCTCTCCAAATTACCAAACCCAAACAATCCTCCTCAGACCATCATCCCATCCCCCCACATATCAAGAAACTCGTCAACCAAGTCTGCGATATCTTGAGAACCCACCACATTCAATGGGAAGAAACCCTCGAAACCCGACTCTCCGAAGAGAAAGTAGTTCCTTCAGAGATTGCCCACCTGGTGTTTGATAAAATTCTAAACGTCGAATTGGGTTTAAAATTCTTCTACTGGGTCACTGACCGTCCCTATGGTTGTCCTCTAGATGGGTTTGCTTATTCTTCTCTCTTAAAGCTCTTGGCCAAGTTCAAAGTCTTTTCAGAGATCGAAACTTTAATGGAGAGTATGAAATGTGAGGGTACATTGCCCACCCGCGAGGCAGTAGATGATATAATTCAAGCTTATTCAGAATGTGGGTTAGTTGACAGAGCTCTTGAGTTGTATTCTTTTGTAGTTAAAACGTATGGTTTTGTTCCCAATGTGTTTGCCTGTAATTCTATGCTCAATGGGCTTGTAAAGGTTGGTAAGATAGCAATTGCGCGAAGGGTATATGATGAGATGGTTCAAAGAGATCATGGTAGTGAGAATATTTGTGTAGATAATTATAGCACTTGTATAGTTTTGAGAGGGTTGTGTAAGGAAGGAAAGATTGAGGAGGGTAGAAAGTTGATTGAGGATAGGTGGGGACATGGTTGCATACCCAATGTTGTTTTTTACAATACGCTTATTGATGGATATTGCAAGAAAGGTGATGTTGGAAAAGCTCATTTGCTTTTTAAGGATTTAAAATCAAAAGGATTTTTGCCTACTGTGGAGACTTACGGAGCAATGATGAATGGGTTTTGCAAGGTAGGGAATTTCGAGTCAGTTGATAGGATTTTGAAGGAAATGGATTCAATTGGTTTGGCAGTTAATACTCATGTTTATAATAACATTATTGATGCTCAATATAGGCATGGTTTGTCGGTGAAAGCTGCTGAGACATTAAGAAAGATAACAGAAAGTGGTTGTGAGCCAGATATAGTGACATATAATACTTTAATTTCTGGTTCTTGTAGGGAACAGAAGGTTCAGTTAGCTGAACAACTTCTACAACAGGCAACGAATACGGGATTGATTCCAAACAAGCTAAGTTGTACTCCTCTTATACATGTTTATTGTCAACGGCGGGAGTTTGACAAGGCCTCAAATTTGCTTGTCAAAATGACCAACTGGGGACACAAACCTGACCTATTAACTTATGGAGCTTTTGTCCACGGGTTTGTTGTTGCAGGCGAGGTTGATGTTGCATTATCAATTTTGGGAAAAATGATGGAACATGGAGTTTCACCTGATGCCGGTATTTACAATGTGTTGATGAGTGGACTTTGCAAGAAAGGGAGGCTTCATGCTGCGAAGCGGCTGCTTTCCGAGATGCTTGACCAAAATATTCTACCCGATGCATTTATATATGCCACTCTAGCGGATGGATTCATTAGAAATAATGACCTTGTTGAGGCAAAGAAACTATTTGAGCACAATATTGAAAAGGGCATAAATCCTGGTATCGTGGGCTACAACGTCATGATTAAGGGCTACTGCAAATTTGGGTTTATGAATGATGCCATGTCGTGCATCAATAGAATGATAAAGAGGCATATACTCCCAGATGAATTCACGTATTCTACTATTATAGATGGACACATAAAGCAACATGACTTGGATGCTGCATTAAGGATGTTTACCCATATGGTAAAACGTAACTGCAGGCCAAATGTTGTGACTTATACCTGTCTGATTAATGGGTTTTGTTGCAATGGAGACTCCAATAGAGCTGAAAATTTATTTAGGGAGATGCAAACCCATGGCATGATGCCTAATGTCGTCACTTACAGTATACTAATAGGAAGCTTTTGCAAGGAGGGTAAACTTGGAAAAGCAGCGTTAGTTTTTGAACAAATGCTGATTAGGAAGTGCATACCCAATACCGTTACCTTCAACTATTTGGTGAATGGATTCTCGTATGCTGCAAGTGAAAATGAATTTCATGATCAGAAGAAGTCTATGTTACTCGACTTCTTAAGGAGGATGACATCAGATGGTTGGATTCCTCAAATTGCTGCATATAATTCGATCCTTATATGCCTTTGCCTACATGGATTGCTTAAAACGGCTCTGCAGTTGAGAGATAAGATGGTGAGCAAGGGCTGCATTTCTGAATCTGTCGCTTTTGCTGCACTACTACATGGTATCTGTTTGGATGGAAGAGCGGAGGAATGGAAGAGCATTATCTCCTGCAATTTGAATGGGCCAGAGCTCCATGTTGCTGTTAAATACTCATTGATGATTGACCAGTATCTACTTTGTGGAGTGACTTCTAAGGCTTCACTAATTTTGCATGCCTTGATTGAAGACTACAAGTCTCGTAATCAAGAAGGAAATGATCTTAAAGCTTCAGTTAGTTAGTGGGGAAATTGCAGATCTGATCATTTCGTCTTTTGGATTGCGAACTAGTATCACGAATAGGCTGAAAGACTAACTTCAGGCTTGTGTGGAAATAGTTGGGGCTTATTGAAAAAGTCAACCTTTTTAATACTCTCACTTTGGATTGCTGAAAGACTAATATTGACATTTACTGGTCATCTCCCGTTGTAAATTTTAAGATGCGTAATCCCAATGTTTCGATTGTAGGGACTAAACAATGGTGGGTGGCTTGATCTTTTTGTTGCATATTCCTTTCTGTTGGCACAAATGGATTGGTAATTTGATATCAGTTTGTTCCTTCCTGCAGATGTTTAGATAATTGAAGTTGAAAGAAAAATCGAGGCTAAAATATTAAGTTCCAAGATTCATCAGTGAATATCAACTTGTCTCTTAGGTATGTAACAGTATTTCGCTTTTTTGTTACTAATTTGAAAAAGTTCTCCATTCCCCTCCCTCTTCTCTATATCTGATGAGGAATAAGTGTTTCACTTTCCAGGATACATAGAGCATGCAGTTTTGGAGGTCGAGTTGCTACTTACTTGGAAATCTGGAACATAGAGAATTGCCTGTCATATTGTGATCTACCTTGTCTGCTAGGTAACTGTGTATACATTATGTGCTCACTGCTGATACACATGCATCAACATTTAGTACCATTTATCTTTCAATTATCAAAGACAATTTGAACTTCACGTTTTTCAATAGTACGATATGGGGTTGCGTGTTATCATTTAGATGAGTTGGGCCTATTTGATGAGAAGCTTGTCCAAAATAAAAGTAGAATACGGAAGGATTTTTGTGGCAAAAGTGCACAACTCTAGTTTACATTTGTGTGGCACTTCAAATTGAAGTTATCAAGAGGTGTTTGTTTCTCAGATTTGCAATAGATGGCATGCACGTGAAGTACATGGATGGAAACAAAGTATGAGTTGGAAATTGTAAATTTTTTTTTCTTTTTTTAATTATAATTTTAATCTTTTAATGGGGTCAATGAGAATAGAACTTACTGTAGATATTAAATTGCTTAACCAGTTTGGGAATGTGAATGTGCAGAACAGTTATCTCGATAATTTTTTTGCAAAATCACATTCTGACGATGGTAACAGCTGCATCTGACTCACTTATTCTGTTTTCATACTTTTGATTCATGGAAAGATTTCAGAATGTCGTACTTGTGAGATGCTTTAAGTAGTGTTGATTCATCTTTTTTGTTTCTTAGATGTGTTTAAGAGTAATTATGATGATTTTGGTTCTCCTAGGACTGGAAGAAAGGTCGGAGTTTCTCCACTGATATGAGTCATATGATTGTGACTTCTAGATGGTTGAAACAAAGCTGCTTGGTCATGGCAAAGGCTTATGTTGTGAGTAAAGTCTTAATTGTTCGGTGTTAGTGAAGACCCTGAAAGTTGAATGGAGATGAACTCAGGTCTGAGAAGTCCAAGGTATAGCCAGATTCAGGGGATTCTGCTAAGCTTGGAATATTGATTTTTAAGTCAAAGCTAAAAGGGCAGAGCAGCAGTCTGATGAACAATGGTGATGTTGACCCTCCATATGCTACATAAAGTATAACTGAAAGTGTGCAAATCCACTATATACTAAGCAGAGTACTTTGCCATATTAGGGATTTCATAATTTTTTTCTTTGAACATCCGCGAGTTAGGATGTGCAAAAGTGTGCAACAATAATCAGAAAAGACTTGCCTGCCTTCGTTCCATTTTTTGGACAAAATATAATACTCCTACCTCTCCGCCAAAGAAGTATCATTCGATAATTTTTTAAATATTAGGATATATTTTACTTCTATATTTACTTTTAAATACATTGAGTATTAGTGTAGTCATTGTGGTCTTATAATAAAATTGTAATACGGAGTAATAAATTTTAAGACATTATATAAGTAGTCCATTCTTTTTAAAATATAAGCGCATCATTAACTTTAAAAAACTTATGTTTTAACATTTTGCTTAATTATGTAAATTTATTTGAGTATAATAAATAAAATTGTGAAAATTTTAAGTTATTTGAAAAATACTATTAATTACAAACAAAAAAAAAATTCAAAACTTAAATGAACTCTGTGCTACTTTAGAACTTTGGATTTGAAAATATTTAAAATCAACATTATAAATTAATAATATTCTTATATTTTGAGACGGAGATAATACATGCTACAATCGACCATGGAACTATGTGGAATAAAATAAGTAGATAATTGAAACTCAATGAAGTATCATCCTATTGGACACAATTAAATAAAATGAAAATAGTTTCGAAGTTGAAATGCACAACTGCATGTCACAATCTTCACGTCACCTCTTTGTCTAAAACAAGTGAACTACGAAATTGTTGAACTACTAATTGGGTAATCAATTTATACAGCTTCTTCACACTAGTAATACAAGTAGAAGTAGGCCTTCTACAAGAGAATTCTTGTGGCTAATGCCACACAGCTCGCAAGGGGCCAAAAAAATAGTTAATGTGGATGAGGGCAAGGACAAAATAAATCACAATTTGAATTCACAAAAGCAATCGGGCAAAGCAGATCCTCTTCCCATTACAAAATCATCTCTATGAACCTTCCACAGGGCGTCCATCAACTCCTTCCCCCTCAGTCCCTTCGAAGTCAACTCTGCAAAGTCTCTCCTGCTTAAGAAAAGCGTTTTAAACAACCCCCTATAGGCCCGCATTGCTGCCACCATCTTATCCATGTTCCCGAAATAGGTAGCCATATACGAATCACTATTGATCGATACATAATAATCCAGAGCAGCTTTCGTGTTCCCGTGCATGCTTTTGAAATCTTGATCAGTAAGGAGGGATGATTTGGTAAAAACTCTGGTGTAAACCGAGGTTAGCCCTTCAAGTTCCATTAAACCATCCCCAGCTGCCAAATATATATTCGTGTCTCTTGGAATGGAAAGAGATTGAAGAATGAAAGCAGTCTCGTTAGGAGTGAGGGGGCATTTCCCGCGGCTTCTCCAGATGCGGGCCAGTTCTCCGGTCCAAGGCTTACGGTCTCCCCGTGCAGCCTCAATAGGTTCGAAGGAGGTTGGAGAAAGACCAGGGTACTCGCATTGACTGTAAGCTACCATGTCAGGTTCAAAACGAAGGTGAAGCGAGAGAAAGGGTTTTGGTATGGCTTGCAGAAGCTCATAGCCTTTCTCCTCCAAGGCTCTGGCTACACGTAGTGCACTGTAACATGCTTGACAAAGGGCAGCTTTTGCATACAGGGGATACCTGTGAGATTTAGAACATAAAATTTGTAGATAGAAAGTCAAGAATAATTTATTGGTGAATCACGATAATGTTCATAATAAGAACATGCTTACCTATCCCTCCTTTGGCTCATAGCAGGAGTGATTGAGATATAATGATGCTCCAATAGAGAAGGGAGGACACTTTCAATATAATCAAAATGGCCTTTGCGTTTGCTGCAATCAACATGAAAAGGTTCTCTTGATGCAATCTTAGCTGGCACTTCTTTCACAACTTTGACAAATCCATTCGTCTTTTGAATGAAGTAGTCTACATCAAATACATCTGCAAAACCACTGGTAGAAACTAAAAAGTTATACCACATGAAAAATGTAAGAGAACACAAGCACAAATCCTTTAATTTCTTTTAGTCTTGCTCTTTCCAAAGATCCCTGAGAATTTAATCCATTGGTTTCTTTTAATTTGGGTGGGGGCCAGGATAGATTTGGTCACTCATGATCGTAACATTATTACTCAAGGGATTCGCGGGTCTGCCATTTCTCCACTCCCTTGGAATTTGAAAATTGTAAAAGCAAATAGAAACTTCCAGCAGATTCAGTCCAGCAATTAATTAAAGATTCTAGAAAGTGATATGCACGAGCACTCCATCTTTCTGATATCATAACAATGTGATGACAATGATTGCAAGAGTCCTAAATGGGTGATGAAGCCTGAAGAAATTGCCACATTTTCCAGAACTACTTGTAAAATAACATTACTAATATTGCATGGACCCCAAACTCCAAAGAGATTTTATATATATATATATATATATATATATATATATATATATATATATAAATAAATATATATATATATATATATATATATATATATTAAGCAAGATATTTTGAAGCTGTGCCGCTAATTTTGAGGACAAAATTATCCTCCAATTCAAAATAAAACAGATAAGAAGTTACCAGAATTAATGAAAAATTGTAAAAGTTAGTTTTCTCCCACTTACAAACTGCTGATTAACCTAACTTCCACTTCAAACAGTAGCAGTTTTAATTTGATCCACCTCCTTAATTTTAGCATTAGATTAGGTTATATCTTAATTCACCAACCGTACAATTCTCATACCAAAAATGGATTCCTTTTGGGTTGTTTGGAATATCAATATTGTTTCTCCTCACTGAAGCATCTAATATTTATGTTATGAGATTAATATCCTTTCTTTTCCTATACATCTCGTGAATGTATATTTTCATATAAATGCATATTTTGTTTTTTAACACTTTAATTTTATTCGCACACGCATTGCATGTGCCAAGGTGTCTAGTATGTGTGTGTGTGTGTGTGTGTATTTATATACAGGGGAAAGCACAGCAGCAATGAGTTTTCTTTGATTCAATAACTTAAAATTTTTGCTCTTTATTAAGAAATTTTATTTTACAAGTAAAACCTTTTCTGCTTCCCAGTAGTCATTTTTAAAATTAAAAAATATATTAATAACAAAAATAAAACAAGGGAAAATCAATCTTCAGTAGATGACATTGATTACCTCGATTCATTCCAATATGCAGCCACTTCAAATTTTGGCAATACAAGAGTTGCATTTAGCAAACGAGCAATGCCAACACCATCACATAACTGAACCCAACATAAACATTATAAGGATGTATGCTACATAACTCAAATCAATCACAACTCCCAATGAGGAAGAAACACTGTACTCACGTCCCTCCTCATCTGATTAAGCCCGCCATAACAATCCACTCGAATATAGCCATTACTTTGTGCCGGCAGAGCTGCAGCATTTCAACAAAAAAAAAAAAAAACCAAATGCAATTGTCTGCAACGAAAGCCAGTCAACTTCGACTCAGAATATAAAACCAATCACATACCCCATCCCCGTCTCAAATCATTAATAACTACGCTAACGGGTTTCAAAATTAAAATTATTATCCCAATAATTTCAGCAAACAAATGAAACAAAATTGGCTTAGCTACGAGTCGTATTTTTAGCAAACAGGAATTATCATGACATTTGTTTGGTAGATTGGTGGGGTATTTCTTAATATGGGACATAAGCAAGTTAAAAGTACAGAATTAGTTACCACTGATTTGTTTACATATAAAGCCTTTACCATCCCAATTCCACCGTGAGGTTAGTATCAAGTCTAAAGCAAAATAACAAACAAGAATTAAAAAACTAACCAGTTAGATGTGCTTGAATCCACCAATTGCAAGGTCTCCAATTCATAATTCTCCTAACACTCCATATATCTGACTTTCCACTGCGTGTAGTTGTGTAACATTTTCAACCGATTCATACTAGAGCATCATAGCTTTTAACAAGATTTGACAAATGACAATTGTTTACTATGTACTTACACTGTCGAATTAAAGGAAGATGATGCGGAGAACGGGGAAGAAGGGGAGGATAGATAGCTAATCGCGAAGAGAGAGAAAGTAACCACTACGATACTCAACAAGGGCTTCTTCACTATAAACCCTATCATTTTCGTATAATGAGTGTATAGTTATTACAAGATTGAAGTTTGATTGAATTAGGGTTACATATAGTTGAACGGTAGAGAGATCGGATCTCAGATCTCTTGGCAATTCGGACTTCGGGTTTCGGATAGAGCAGAGCATCGGAACAGGTTAACATGCCAATATTATTATTATTATTATTATTATTCTACAGTATGTTTTATTATTATTATTATTATTTCTTTTGTCTTGGAGCAATTAATTTAATTAATTAAAAATTATATTTTAATTTAATTATAATTGCATAATGTTATTGTAAAATGGTTGGAGGATTTTAATTCAGAGTATAAAGCATTAGTCTTTGAAAATGGTTAGTACGCCGCCCAATTCTTTTTATTCTACTTTTTTTTTCAAATCTGCAAAGGACTGAGCATCTCTTTAATTAATAGCGGAAAGGGTCTCATAACATAATTGAGAGTCAAAATGTCCATCACTTTCAGACAATTATGTTTTCGACAGCAAGTGTATTTGATAATTTATGTTTTGCCTTCGTTAGCGATGCAGTATCAGTTATGTGCCCCATTCGATTGCTTGTTTGAAATTTAGAGGTTTTGGTGTGTTTTGTGTTTTTCGGTTTTTTTTTTTTTTTTTTTTGGGGGGCGTGGGAGGGGTTGTGCTGTTGAATATTCTCAATTTTTTCGCTCTCTCTGTTACCAAATAAAAATTTTAAAAAATATATATTTTTGAATTTTAAGGATTTATTTGTGTCATTTTCAAATTTAAAATTAATTTAATTTATTAAATTTTAAAATAAAAAAAAAATTTAATGAGTATGAAATTTTAGATAATTTAGAATATTTAAAATTTGTTTTTATAATGGTTAACCTATCGTCGCTATTATTTAAGGTGCACGCAGTGCCTTCTAATGAAGCATACAATGATCTCACTGTATACTTATATGCAAATACTCAAAGAAATTTATTGTCGTAAATTTGGAATAAAAGACGTCTGATGTCATTTTTTGATTTATATATATATATATATATATATATATATATTGGAGATTATTATCATTTGGCCAATCTCTCGAGGGCTTGTATTAATCAAATACTTATGTCATTTTTTAAAATTTTTTATTTTAAAAAAATTGATGAATTCAAGTTATTTTAAAATTTGAGTTTAAAATTCAAAAATAATCATTTTTCTTTAAAACATAAAAAGTATTTAAAATGTAATTTATGCTACTATGTTATTCACTTATCTCAAATAAATCATTAATGATTTTGTGTTTGTTTAATAATTAATTTATCTATATTAAAATAGGAAGGACGCGAGAGGTAAGTAAATTTTAATGCAATTGCGTAAGTATAAGTGTTTTCAGCGATGTAATTTTTATTATCAATTTGCTAAAGATACATTTTTTAAAAATTCATGTTTATGTAACTACGTAAATATGTGCTCACACACTTTTTTTCATAAAATAAGAGGAGAATATTTTTTTGCTTTTTATTAGTATCCACAAAAAAAAAATATAAAAAAAAATCACTAAATTTAAAATTTTAACTTTTTTTTTTCATCTCAAGTCTTTGACTTCTTTTATCAATACTATCCTTTTTTTTTTTTTTTTTAACTTCCTGGCGAGGGAAACTGACCCGGCCGGTTAACGCCGGATCCAAACATGCCACTACTAGACGTCGTTGTAGTTCCTAGTCAGGCAGCAACGTGGAACCTACGTGTCAAGACCTATCAATTATTTCCTCATTCTTAAAAAGATGCTTCTAAATTTTAAAGACTATTATATAAGACGATTTTTAAAATTTATATATTTATAATATTTTAATTACATAAAAAATATAATTTATTTATTTATAATTAAATAAAAATACTTTTTTTAATTAATTTTTATATATTTTATAATTTGATATATGTAATTAATAAAAAGTGTTATAATTTTTAAGAGAGAGAGAGAGAGAGAGAGAGAGAGGGGGAGAGAATACGTGAGACAGACGTGGCAAACCATTACACTATTTCCGTCTTCAGTTCGGCCTATATAACTGCCTACCCTCCATCGGTCTCCTACCACCGTTCACGTATATCTCCGCTACTACTGCCGTCAGTAACCACCTTCTCCTACTTTTTCTCTTTATCCATTCACGCATATCTTTCTCGCTAGAATTTTTAGTTGCATAACAATCGGTAGTTCCACAAATTTAATTAATTAGCGGGCATTACTCTATTAATTTTGAGTGATTAATTAATTTTCTTGATCAGAAAAAAAAAGAGAAAAAAAAAAAAAAAAAAGAAGAAGATCGATCGAGATGAAGGAAAGCATGGGAAACCCATTGGCCCTGACGTCTCTGAATCACATTTCGTTGGTATGCAGATCGGTTGAGGAATCCATCGATTTCTACCAGAATATTCTCGGCTTTGTCCCTGTTAGGAGGCCCGGCTCTTTCGATTTCAACGGCGCATGGTAAATTCAATTTTACTAATTTCAGAAATAATTCATTCATATACTCTTAATCTCTTTGAGACTTGATTTTTAATGAAAACTGAAGTAAGATTAGCACAATTTTTCTAAAGATTATTCTTTTTTCGTGCGCGCCATTGAATTTTTTGCCTGTTTTTGTTTGTTATGTTAAATTAAATTAAATTAAATTAATTGTGTGCATGTAGGTTATTCAGCTACGGAATAGGAATACACCTGTTGCAATCGGAGGACCCAGAAAACATGCCCAAGAAAGGAGAGATCAATCCTAAGGACAACCATATCTCTTTCCAGGTAGTATTTTGTTACAGTCAATCACGTATTCCTACATACTATTCCATTTCCGTTCAAATAAAATTATAATATTATTTTTTTAAACATTTTAATATAATTGTAATATTTGTTTATTTTTTTTAAAATTAATAATATATATTATTTAAATTATTTTTATTTTATTAAATACGGAGTATATCTTATCACTTCATCTAACATTATCAAACATCACTTCACTTCGATCATTATTTTATTATTTAAAATTATAATTTTAACACTATAATTAATCATTTTAATTATTATTTTATTATTTAAAAATATAATATTATTAAAAATAATTTAAATAATTTATTTATAATCAAATATATTTTTTAATGGGATAGACTTTGGAGGGAGCAGTTCAGTTTGCAAGTGAGATGTAAGTTTTTATTTTAAGTCATGATAATTGATATATTTTGTATAATCAGAATTTTAAACAAAATTATTTTATTTTGTCTATTTTATTTTTAATTTTTTGTGTAATAATACAATATATTTTATATTATAATATATTATCATATTGTATCTATATTTTCTTATTTTTCACTTATAATCTCATAATAAATATAAATAAATTTTATACCATTTAAATGAAAATTATTTAAAGAATATTTTTAATATAAAAATTATTATTTAGCATTAATTTTTAAAAATCATCATATTTTAAAATTAGCTCTAATTTAATTGGAGATAGAGAGAACATAAATAATTAAATACTTTCTCTTATGTTACAAATATTTTAATTTTAATTTTGAAAAATAAAGTGAATTATCTATATTATTTTTATTATTAATTTTTTTATATTTATAATCAATCATAAAAAATAACTTAAATTCACGTACATATTTGTATAACAATTAAATTCTTTTAATATTTTTAAAAAATTTACTCATATGGTCGAAGTTTAAACACATGAAAAGCCTTTTCTGTTATGGTGGGGGCTTGATTTGATTGTTCAAACACGTGAATGAATTCTCCTCCTCCTCCTAGTGGGAGTACTCGTTAATCGTCGTCGTGTAGTGGTGGAGGGGTCATTGAAAGCCAAAGCTGTCCTCCATTTAAATTAGAAAATT
>JAUMHB010068940.1:0-33424 GCA_032359685.1 Pittosporum tobira | reverse complement strand
TTACAAAAATGTGCAATAAATATATTAACATATTTTACTAATTTTAAACTATTGATAATTTTGAAAATCACCAACAACTACTGCAATAAGGCCAGGATATTGATGATCAAGCAACTCTCCGACCAAGAAAGTAGAAACATTCGAGCCAAATCGGTGGATAAACCATGACATTGCTTTGATGCTTTTGCGAAAAGTAGACAGGGATATCTCAGTCCAATGAGAAGTAAATAATCTCAAAGCGGTCATCTGTCTCCCCTTTTTGTTCATTATGCGTGCCGTTGACCAATTTCAAACTTCACCTATAGCCAATAACACGTCAGCTAGACACAAACCCCACGTTAGCTAAACATTTTGCTAGCAATACGAGGGGTTTGTTTCCTCGTTCTCCTCTCTAATGCTTAAGTTAGTAAAGAGATTAAGGTGGTAATCGAAGTTTAAGATTGAGAGGGGGAAGTTTACCGTGTGTTAGAGTGTATTTGAGCAGAGTTTTTTCTCTGTTTTCTTTTTTTTTATCCCCCTTCCATTTGTGCAAATGGAGTGGTATTTATAGAGTCTGCATTGACTCGCAAACCAATAAAGTAGGCATTGCGTGTCTTCTTTGAATTGACAGGGTTGTAGACGTTTGGGCAGCTGATTGAACGTTGTCTTGGAACTTGGTTATGACCTTTGGGCCACAGGACCCGAAACAGGCTGAGTCAGGCCCAATCGATGGGATGGATTGGGCCTACTAGCTGGGAAGGCCTGGGCCCAATACGCATAGTTTCAAATCCCTTGACGATGTTAGTCCGACCGAACAGAGATAGACCCAAGCTCCTTCCGGGGGCTGATGAAGTTCGTCTCAAATTATGGTTAGAGTTTTCACCTTAGCCTTAATTAGAGCAAACGTGACATCCTATGTGACAACTCATATAATCGGTCACTCTCAAAACTTGGTGATCCGCCTCGCCCAAAGAAGGACGAAGCCCGACCCTCGACCCCTAGAAAGAGCTGACATCCATCTTTGTCCGGTCGGACCAACGCCGTTGAGAACTTTCAAACTATGCACTTGGGGCCTAGGCCTTTCCAGCAAGTGGACCCAATCCATCCCAGCGATTGGGCTTGACTCAACCTGGTCTGGGTCCAGCGGTCTAAAGGCCATAAAACAAGTTCTAAGACAGTATCCAATCAGCCGCTTTACCCCGACAGCTCTGTCGACTCAAGTAAGGCGCACCATGCCTACTTTATCGGGCTGCGGGTTAAGGCCAAGTCTACAAATACCACCTCATTTGCACAAATGTGGGGAATCCACTCTCAACACAAAAAAGGGGCCAAACCTCTGCAAAAATACACACTTAAACATACGGTAAACCTCATCATCTCTATCTTAATACTCAGATTACCACCTTAATCTGCACTAACTTAAGCATCGAAGAGGAGAACGAGAAAACAAACCCTCATGTTGCATGTGTTTCAGATGAACCTACTATTGCCGTCGTGTGCTCAGTTGGAAGTGAAGTTTGGACTTGATCAACAGTCGGGTTGGTCCCAACAGGAGCCGAGAGCCGGGCTGGATCCTTTTTGGGCGAGACGAGTCGCCGAGACTTTGAGACTGGTCAGTCGTATGAGTTGCCATGTGTGGTGCCACATTGCTCTAATTAGGGTTAAGGTGAAAACCCTAACCATAATTTGGGACAATCTCCATCAATGCGCTTTCTTCAATGCAGGGAAAAATGATCCAGACCCATAGCAAGAGTGTGTTGCAAACAATAAAAGAACATGTTTACCTAAGAGCTCGGAGACGGTATACTCCTACACCTGGCCAAGATTGCAAAATTTCAAAAACATATATCAACAACATTTAGAGGAAAGTCCTTTGGTTTGCAACCATACACAATTAATAATACAAACCCACGTTTCGGGTTCAATTTCAAAATTAGAATTACACCGCGACTTTTTGAGCAAATTCAAAGTTGATAGATGAGTTCATAAGTGTTGAAAAGCAACAGATATTTTACCTAACTAATTAGTAGTGCTTCTTTGGTTAGTTTACAAACGAGTTGTAATTGTTTTGGTATTATTCTAATCATTAGCTAAGACTAGCTAGGGCACATCATTACTGAACAACATACCTTGTAGCCTGTACGACATTGGTTTCCTCTGGTTAGAGCAAGTGAGGGTGACAGGAGATTGTGCAACACCAGATTTTTCTGTTCTTTGCTCTTGGCTATCATCACAGCTCTTTCCAGGTAAAAAGGCTCTTTCCAGGTAAAAAGGTAAGCATCAATTCCAAAAAAAAAAAAAAAAACCCTGCGTTGTAAACCATGTCAAAGGCGAAGTAACTCACAGGCTCATTGTTACTAGGCCGAAGAACAGTAAAAATTAGGTCTTGTATTTATTTATATATATATATATATATATATATAGATGGACGATCATACACCATCATTTTCTTTTACGAAATACTTGAACGGAAAACGGAAGAGGGTATGCCATTGTTTCTGTTTGCCGTTTCCTGTTTGTAATCTCTCTGCCGTTTGTCGTCTCCTGTTTGTTATCTAGCACAAATACCTTATGGCGGGGACGAGTCGCTTCTTATTTTAGTTTAGTATTTTATTATTTCTTAAATGTTTTTGTTTTTAGTTTCGATCAACTCCATATTTCGTATGAGTGAATTCAGTTATCTAGTTATTTTATATTTAAAATACTAATTATTATTTTCAAAATTCGAAGTTCAAATCCAAACTTTTATCTTTAGACTCACTTAACTTAAATTTGAATGAGCTCAAGCATTTAAACTTAAAAAATTATGTAATTTGAGTAAATTCAGTTATTTATTTTTATATTTAAAAAACATTAATATTGTCAAATTCAAACCCAAGTCACTTAAGTAATTTATGGGTTCACTCAAAAAATAAATTAATTTATGGATAAAGTTATCATTCTAAGAAAATTAATATGATGTTATAGGCAACAAATTTTCGAATACTGTATGTTTTACTCTTTTTTTTTTTTTTTAAAGTAAAATACATTAAACATGTTATATAAATACTAAATACTTGTATCAATTTTATTTATTTTCCAAAAACTTTAGAGCTATATGGTTGACTTGTCCTCTTCCAATAATAAAATTTGAATATAAACACGATAGTCAAAAAAAAAAAAAAAAAAAAAAGTCCATTAATATAAGTATTTAAAAACTTGCATTATTTACCAAAGTTTATCCTGGTACATACGAAAAACACAAATCATAAATAAAAAAATTCCCTCCTGTGTAGTAGAATAAGATACCTCAATACAGAAATTACCTGACCAGCAAGAATTATGATTTTATATTTTAAAACCATGCGTTTTTGCTTGTTTCAGTTCTACAATCTCTGATTTGTTGCCAATGGGGTTGCTACTGCCGGTGATTAGGAGATTTTGTCGTCAAGCGAAAGCCACCAGTTATATCCCTTGCAGGTGATTTTATATGAGAGTTTAGTAGGATATAAAGGAGATTAGTGTCTCCACAATTTTAATTTTTAATTTTCCTTTTGTAATTAGTAGCTTACTTAGGATTAAACTTATCATAATTCATCAAAAGTCAAAGAAAAAAGAACCAAGCCTCATCTACCCGCTGCATAAAAGAAAATTTCAAGAAGAGCTTGAAGGCCTTCGCTTTCATATTATCTAAGTAATAATGAAGTGATACGTGCACAAATAATAAATAAATATGATAACTGTACAAATTACTGACATAAATAAATAAATGGTTTCGTACCCTAATAAAATCACATGAGCACTCTCTTTACAACAACAAACTGATCTTATCAGCCAAACAATTAAAAAATATATATATTATTAAAAAAAAAAAAAACTATTTTTTAGTAGTAGAAGTGGAAAGATATAATAATCTCAAACCCCCCATACTCACTTTCGCCCAGCAAAACTGATTATTCAGACATTTCCACTCACATAAATAAAATACCAAACTCAGTAAAATTTAACCACTTGCCATCATCTTATACCCATTGAGTACACACACACCAAATAGTTGGTCCCCAAAGTTTCTAGCACTTCCAAAACAGTATATCATCATTAGAAAAATATTATCTTCTGAGAAAAATAATGATATTAAAAAAAAAACCCATTCTTAGCTACCTACCTCACTTCAGTTGCTCAATTCACACGCACCAAAAGGATGGGGGGAAAAAAAAACACTCGTCCATGTCTCACACTAACCATGAACAAGTAAATGAAAAAAGAAAATGTATAAGAAAGATGCACATTCCACTACTACAAGTATTATGCATGCACTATAATACATACGCAAAGAATTGAGAGGAAACACAGCTGCCTTCAGCAACAAACTAACACTAGGAATTAACAAATTGTGAAGAACACGCAATGGGAAACTCCAATATAACCCTTTCTTTCTTTCATTCATCTTCTGCAATAAAATTTGGTTCTTCACCCTCGCAAAGGTACTCATCACATTCTGAGGCCGTTCCCCAATCCTTCCGAAGCCGAAGAATGTCCTCTGTGAATGTGGACCCAGAGGATCCAATGTACACGGATGACAAAGCACAAATAGTCTTATCCAACATAGCCTCCACCTTAAGGATTAAATTAAGTAAATTAATTGAATCAGTAATAATAATTAATGTAACCCAAATTTTTACAGAGAACCTAGTTTCCAAATACTCTCTTCTTATAGGACATAATAAACTCAAATAAGAGTGTTAGCCTTCATATTATCCGGCAAAAATGCATTGCGTGGCTTTATATATTTTCAAACTCAACAAATCGTGCCGTGTAGGTAGAGGTCATTCTAGAACAATTAAAAACAAATACTATAACACAATGGCTTTCTCAAAAATGGGGTGCATCTTTTCTCACTAAGGTGGCAACTAGAAGAGGTTTGGGTTATCTATAAAACAGGTTCATATTGTATATTGGTTCAACGCGTTTAACTAGAATTTAAATAGGTTGAGTTAAGAGTCGTGGCACACGTCAGTATATTTAACTCAATTAAACACATTTAATAATTAGAACGACATTTGGATAATTATGATATGAAAGCAATATGAGGCACCATGAATTGTCTTGGAAAATCTGGCCGTTGATGATCCAAATATCAATAGTAAAACCTGTTGCTGTAAAATTGCAAAGCTCACCTGAGGATCATCCTGGAGTGAATGCCTGTAGAGTAAAGCATCCCACTTTTCAGCTGAATTACGAGCTGGTCTCGTAACAAGAGGTACAGCCTTCCCGTTTGACATAATGAGTGACTGCAGTAATCTAGTTTCACTTTCTGCAGCATCCGTGGAGAGATATATCACAGGAGTATGAGCTCTTTCAACCATACGACTAATGCAATCTGCAGCTTGAGGTACAGGGAAAAAGCAACTTGGCTTTTTGGCATTGCTGACAAATTGGTCAAAAAGTGTCGAGGAGTATCAAAACGCAAAGTATTCTTACAAAATTGCACACATCTTGAACTAATACATGATGATTAAACATTCTAGTTTTTATTAAGACCAAATTAAAACATATTTCATCTATGCTTCTTTCTGTGTTCAACAAATTTAACACTATGGGCATGAATATAATTGAGGAAACTAACATCGAAATCAAGTGAAAAAGAAAAAGTAAGATCAGAACCTTTCACATGCTGGATTAAAGAAAAGGAAGAAGCGCATATGATGTTAATGAGCAAAATGGTCATGACCAAAGTGAATGCCAGCTCATTGCTTCTCTTTTATTCATATTTGCTTAAGAGACTGGGAAACTTGTGGAAGCTATTCAGGTGGGTGTGGTGGAAATCTAACCATTTTATTATATTAAGTTCATTGCACATTTCTCTCTCCATTCCACAAAAGAGTCCTGTTTGGAAAAAGAAACAAAAAAAAAAAAAATGTTCCACAAAAGGAGACATTTAAGAAAATCATAGTATATGATGTACTCAAATTTAACATTACAATAATATATCTTTAAAGTTTGCAAATTTCTCAAGTGGGACTCTTTTTTCTGGAACAGAGAGAGGGATAAAGCTTCTAAAATATGCATCTTCAGAACAAATTAAAATATATTCCACATACAATTCGCTTTGTCTTTTACTAAATTTAATATTACAGGCATATATATAGCTGAGAAAACTAGTAGTAATAAAAGTAAGTGAAAAGAAAAAAATAAGATGTCGCATAAAAGTCAACATGTTTAAAGCATAGAGCTTAAAAGGGTAAAAGCGTGGCAGTTAACTGTTGAATCCAGATATAAATATATAAGAGCAAGCAATTGCTGTTACCAAAACTTCAAGAAGCCATGTCGCCGAAAATGAAGAGCTGTAAAGCCTTCCCCTACGAATGTTTGGATGAAACGCTGGGCAGTGAGCATAATAAGCCGACTTGGCTCAATAAGTGTCTTACATGTGTGGGCAATGGGACCACCTGGCTGCATCACCCACTCTTTCTCCACATCAGCAAAGAATACATCACCAACTGCAATAACATCATCATCCGATGAGAACTTGGCCACGACATCTTGACTGGTTCTTAATGTTGGCTTCTTGACATCCTCAACCCAAGCAGGCTCAAGCTTATTCAGTGAAACCCCCAATAAATTCTTCAGCTTCTTTATGTGATCATCATCCAAAAAACAAGGTGTTGGTAGCGAGAAGTAACAAATGACTCTATCTATGTGCAAATGGTTCTTTTTACTCTCTGCAAACTCTTCAAATGTGACAACAACTTTCCTCCCCAAGCATTTATTAATATGATCAATATCTATCACACGACTTAAGTCATAATCAACTTTAGAGCTTGGAATGACTAAAACACGGTTAAGTACTGCCGCGAAGAACATATGCTTCTCCAAACATATTAAATGGTTTGACATTTGTCCCGAAACGCAAATTGCAAACAAGTACTTATCCAATTTTGGCTTCCACTCAATGGTTCTCCTCTCTGAAAACTTAGAATCAAGCTTTTGACAAATACCAGCAAAATAACTCACGGTACTCGGATCAGTACTAGTATGGTTAATATTATTATCTGCCAAATCCAACAAATCACCAAATTGATGGGATGATAACAGAGCTTGCTGAATTTGTTTATTCAATGAAATCTGAGTAAGTATGGTAGACTTAACAACATCATTTAACGATAGATTATTTGATGACTGATTAAGTAAAGTGGTGCGGTTCCATAAGTTGAGAAGCCCTAATTGCTGGTTTCTCAAGAGATAAAGAGCTTGTAATTCGGATTCGCGCATTCTATTAACTGAAGCATCAAAATTAGCACTGGAAACATTTGACTGGAATAAGTTTTTGAGGTCTGCAGTGAAATAGATGAGGACAAAGAAAAGGGGAAGGAATATAGCAAGGAGGTACCTCCTTTTGTTGTTGAAGAAGGTTGAAGAAATACGTAGATTGGTTGAATTGTTGAATTCATCAATGTGGAAAGTGGAGCGATGAGGAGGAGATTTGGTTCTAGTATCGTTCTGGTGAATTAAGGCTTGTTGATCCTCTTCATCGTCTGATGACTGTCCTCTGTCCATCATTATTACTATTACTGGATTGGTTCCACCAGAAGTAGCAATGGCTTGGATCTAAGCTCAAATTGCTTCCATCTACACTCTCTCCTCTTTTTCTCTCTCTTGCACTCGTTAGTTGAGAGGGTGTGTGGATCGCTAGGCTTGAGGGAGGAATATAAAAGATCTGTATAGAATGACTGAATGAAGAAGATGACGATGATGATGATGATGATGACGACGACGACCCAATTACAGTAAACAAGAAACAAACGGCACCCACCGATCAAGTGAACGTGACCGACCAACAAACGGGCCAGCCTTAACGTTTGTTAGGTACTGTCCAAACAATAGCGTACTCCCTTATGCTTTCCTCGGGTCGAATATAAGTTTGACCCGAACATGACTGTCCAAATTTCTGCAAGGCAGTAAGTCCGTAAATAGGTCTAAGTCAATTCGGCATCGCTTAATTAAAAAAATTTAATTTAAGTTTGATTCAAAATATTAACTAATAGAGTATGAGTATATTTTAAAATTTAATTAATTATTTGAATTTTATTAAATTATTTTTTTGTATTAATATTTGATAATATTTGCTTAAAAATTTTATATTTTTTGAACTCAATTCTTATTCGATTTTGATTCGATATTTAAATGAAACATACATAAACATCATTTCAATCTCGATAAGTTATACATGTAAAATCTGAGCATATCAATATTCGATTCGATTTGACTTGTTTACAATCCACACAAGATAGGGCCGCTAGACGTTAGCAAACACTTGTGATTTACTTCTTATGTTATTTTAATGTTTTGGTTTAATTTGTAAAATTCAAAAAAAAAATTAAATTAATTTATTTGTCTTCTTCTTCTATCTATCTATTTATTTATTTTCAAAGTGAGCACAAAAATAAAGTTTTGTGTGATAAAATTGTCCTCTATATCCCAACTGTCTTATTTTTAATTTCATAAATTCACATTTTATTTATCATAATATAATATATGTATTTTTATGTTTGAATTGCACACGTAACCTTTGTGTTTTTGTGACAAACATAAATTTTGTTTAGATGCTAAGAGTAATAAGTAGAGCTGTTTGTATTAGAATTAAATGAATTTGTTAAATATTACTGCTACATCTGACTCACACCAAGAAGAGGGGTAGGATGACACTATTCAGAGTACGATGTACCAAAAAAAAGGAGGAGGCACCACTAGCAGGTGGTGGGCTTGGAAGCCGGTGGCGATGGGGCGGTGGTTCACCGTAATCCGAGCGCCCAACCGCGCCACGGTACATCCCGCTCACTAACACCGTCCCACTGAGTCCTCATCCTGTATTCATCTATTATAACAAGCCCATATTAGCATCTCATTTTCTTTTAAGCACCTTTTGATGCAAAAGGAGAAGCTGGAGGAGGAGATTAACAAGGGCAAAGCGGAGAAAGAATCGAAAATTAAGGAGATAGAAAAAACAGTAGACACCCAACTCAACAAAACGGAAGAAATACCCTGCTGTAATCATCAGAATCTACCATCTGCTTTTCAAACATAAGTCGATGTGAGCTGTAAATTTCAAGTTTCTATAGATAGTGGAATGTAGCAGTTTTCAGTTAATCAACTGCATCAAAATACTTTTTGAGCTTTAATATCTCATTCAACAAGATTAGTCACTCAACGACATAAGCATATTAACCACAGTAATATTAGCTGCACTAACAATACAATGATCCTCCGTGCTACATACCAAATGAATATAATACAGCACAGTATATTATATTTAACAACTAGTATAAACTAATGTAACAGCTACAACTACACTAACCAAACATAACCCCTCAAAGTACAAATTTGTGGTGTTCTTCCGCTGAAATTGCAGGGTGAATAAAATGTCCGATATACCTTCTCACCAGCAGCGATCAAAATCTGCATACAGAATTACGGACTACACCTTCTAATCTTCATCTACCACTTCAACCAGCTTCCCACAAACCCATTTCTTGGTTATCTTTATTGATTTAGGTGGTTTCTTGCTTGACAGCTTTTTGCGCCTGCTACTACCATTGGGTATAACCTTGTCCGTTTGCTCCGAGTAGCCAGAGGACTCCATCTTGTGACCTGATTCTAATTGAGACAAATCAAAATCCGACATGTCCAACTGCTTTAAATGGTCCTTGCCATTTAGTAAATCAAGATGATGATCATAAGAGGAGCTACTTGGAAGAATTTCCTCATCACAGTTGAGTAGATCCTGCAAGTTGAAATCCTCAAAACCAAAGTCTGAAATGTCGCCGTTACTTGATGATGCCAAGGCTGGGGCTCCGTTTACCTGTATCTGATCCTTCGAGGTCACACCTTCAGCTCTCATGTCTATCTCCTTCGCAAGATGGTTAACAATTCCAGTGGAGGTGGACTGAAGGTTTTGGCCATTCTCGAGGTCAAAATCACCCTCTCCTGTCTCTACGGATTCGATGGATTGGATAGCCTCAGCTATAAGCTTCCTGGTTTCAATGAGGGAAGCTTGAGCAAGAGGGCTCCTGGTTGCAGTCACCTCAAGGACCTTAGCAGCCTTCTCTGCTTCAGCAATCAATACCCTGCATAATAACAATAATAACCACACAGAATTTTATTAGATAATTACTGTAAATAGAATAAAAAACGTATAATGTACGGTACTCGACTACTCGGTATGCTTATGAAAAAGGAAGAGGAAAATTGAAAAACTGAAAGCTTATTTATATGCTACATGGTATCTAGGTGACCCCAAAGAGAACATTTTGGAACTCTGGAAGATCGTCTGGCGTGCTCATGCAGCTCAAACTTTCTAACAGATATGGGAACCCTTCCAAATTAAGCATATCTTATTGTAGTTACCACCTCCGTTCCAAAATATAAGAGCACTTGCCTTTGTGGAAGTGCTTTTATAAATTGAAATAGAGGGAGCAACTTCCCGAGCCAACATATTTTCAGTTGCCATTAGCCAATAATTGACAATGAAACACAATATATGAAATGTAGACATTTAACAGTCTACAGTGCATAGGTTCATGAGAACTTACTTTGCTCTTGTGATGGCTTCAGCTTTTTTATTCTCTCTTTGGGCTCTGATATTTTTTATCATCTCCAATTTTGTACTTGCTAGAGGATCCTTGTATGTTGGCACCTTATTTTTCTTTGCCCTCGCTCGTTGATTCTGGCTTTTGGTCTCATTTCCTGTAGAATCATCTAGATCACCTTTCTTCTTTGTGGGACTTATTCTTCTGGGACTATCACTGGTTGGCCTTCTCCTTGGATTTGCAACCCCAATAGGTGTGCCATGATATTTAGAGAGACCAGAGTATACCCGATCACGGTAAGACTGGTGAGACAAGACATACTCAGCTCAATGGAACATAATAATATAGAAAAGGAATTCCAGTTGATACCCATTTTAGTTGTGACTGCTGCCTGGTTACTAAATCAACCATAGTTAATGTAACTAGTATATTCCAACTCTACAAGTAGATATATTCAAGGTAAGATGGGTCAAATAGGATGCATATTTCTATGATTCACAAGCACCGTATATTCTTTAACCACATAAATATTACTCCCTCTCTTCCAAAATTCGAGATGCCTATTAACTTTTTTAGTCAATTGGTGAAATCGTGGAATTCAAACTAATATGAATTTGTTTCTTGAAATCAAAAACGTAGTAATGCGTAGTACTTTCTTAGTTAGTTTAGAATAAGTGGCTGTACTAAAATCAAATTTAATTCCTATCAAATTTGAATTTTGGATTTCACAAATCATAGAAAATGATGAAGCATATTCTCTTAAAGTTTGGAACAGAGGGAGTACTATAGAGTAAGCAGAAACTCAGAAACTGCTTATCATGTTAGCCAGCAGTCTTGTTCCTTGTGCATTAACAAGACTGCTAACCATTTTCTGGTCAGCACTGAGTCGCGTTTTATCAGATAATTACAAGTTCTTACAGGATCAGCCCATTTAGCAGCGATGGCCACAGAAATTTTCCTTCGCTGCTCGGCAGATTTAGGTGCTCTCTTGCTACCTTGTGGCCTAGGGGTTCTCTTCCTCATTTCAACACTCTCTAACCACTCCTTCTCAAGCTGTTCATCTAAGATTTTATAGGAGTCCCATTGTAGCTCTTCCTCACCAACTAAGCCCCTTCTAGAAGCATCAGCAATTAAGTTCTGCCACTGAAAATGGCAAGTTTCCTGCAGCATCAACTTCTCCCGACGCTTATTCCACCCAATTCGCACTCCAGCTCCTATTTTTATCCTTGTTTCCTTGCTGCGCAATGAATAGTGTAATGAGAAATTTGAGTAAACTAGTAAATTTATTACTGAATGGCAAGGTTTACTTCAAGCCAAGAAAGGGAAACACCCTGTATCGAATGAATTCAAAGTTTCACAATTTGCCGACTCTATACTGAATTAGGGATTGATTGATCCTGAAGCTAGTAGATGTCAAGTACCATTCTTCAAATTTTTTTCGTGTATACATTTTTAATTGTCAGCATATCTACATGGCTCGTATAGACCATTAAAGGTAAACACCCGTAGAAAGAACTAAGCGAAAGAAAAAGCGCAAAGGTAAAATCAACATTAGAAGAATAAGATTGAAAGGAATAAGATCCCCACCTTTGAGCATGTCCCAAATTAACTAGCTTCATCTTGACCTGCATAACAGCCACAAGTTAATAGATAATCTCAATATAATATATATAACAAGTAAAAAATGAAAATGCTTAGCAGGTCATAATTTAATAACACAATGCATGAGAAAAATCATCTCAAGAATTATCCAAAAGAAAATCATTCTTTCGAATCAAAGCTATCTTTGCCTCATGGAAATCAAGGGTCCGCTTGGAACTTCGAAAACTCGAGGGAAAACAAAGGAAACGGTAAGGGAAGTTTGATTTAAAGATTTATCTAAGTTTTCTTAACATCAACTAAACTATATTTTCACGTTGAACTTGATATTAAATTACTTAGAAGTACTAAAAATTAAATTTAAAATTATTAAGATATTTTCTTCCTTTTCCTTTCTTTTAATCCATGTTTTTCAAGTTCCAACGGAACCTAAATGTACCCGTCAGATAGATACCAAGTTTAGCATTAAATAGTGATTAATCCCTCGAGTCGGCCATAAGAATTGATCTCAAGTAAATTAGATTATTGAAGGTTAAGAAGTGGGTCATCCAAAATAGTTAAAGCTATGAAAGGGATCATCATTTAGATCAATAAAAAGTAGTCAGACAAGATGCTAGATGCCATGTTCTGCAAGTAAGCTAAATAATCATACTATCTCATAGCAGAAACCATTCGGAGTGATGCTATTGCTGCCAACAACCTGATCAGCTATGCATTTTACTTTTTGATTGCAAATCCTGTGATTTAGAAGGATGTACCAAGAGAGCCCCATAGTACTCCCTTAGCATATCCCTCTGATACGGAAAACTGCAACCTCCAGTTATGCAAAATACAATCTGAGTCATTTTTTTAACTACGCATCCATATATGTTGTTTAACTTTGTTCTAACACTTTCCAAGATATTGCAGCTATCATGCAAAACTATTCTTACATGCCATCACCTTAGGATCCTGCATGGCAAGCCTGGTTCTCTCTCTGATCCTCCGTAGGGTTTCTGCACATGATTACAGATTTTATGTAATATGAAAAGCACAATACAAGTTATGTCCAGTGATTCTTTCACATTCTATTTCAAAAGTTCAAATTGCTATTAAATACCTGGAGAATGTTTCCTGCCTTTATTCCAAGGCGTGTTCCCTTTATTTGCTTTAGAGATCCTCATCCGTCTCAACTTCTCTCTATCATCCAATTCAGATGAGTCTTCTTCACTTGAAGATTGATGCTCAACCACCTGCGGAGTTTTTGAATTGATATCCATGTCTAATTTATGGTAATCATCAAGTACATTGCTCTCAATCAAACATTTGGTGGGTTCAAGGGTAGCAACTGCATTGATCAGCATCCCGCAGCATCTCCACATCCTAATTTTTCCCACATTGAACTTGTTTTCTTTTTCGGTAATCTCAAAAGATCTCCACAAAGAAGACAATCTCCTACAACCATTACCCTGATAGAGAATTTGGGACCTAAACAAGCACAAATGATTTTGGAAGCAAGGCTGTGCAGTAGCAATATCTGCAGTAGAATAAGAACATATGATTTTTAGACATATAAATAAAACATAGCCCACAAAGAAAGAAAAATACTATATAAAAAATAAACCTGCACAATTATAACATAAAATCACAAGACCAATTTTCTTTTCATTATTTTTTTATTTTTATTTTTGAAAAAGTTATAAAAGGGTTTAGACGTGAAAAACAAGGATTAGTGGATTACTCTAATTTCACTGCCCACGTAATTTAACAACCGCAATGCTCAGCAGTACAATAAGTAGGTAGAAGAGCCATGTATACATTCCAATATTTAATTATACTATTGAAATGCTAACAAATAGGTTAGGTAGAATTGCAACAACTCATTAGTTACTTAATAATGGAAAGGGTAACAAACTAAGAAGATACACAGTGATATGAAATTAGGGCAACAGAGTAAGAGAAGAGACGAATTGAATTGGGTAGGTACCTAATAAAGGCATGGGGAGCTCATTCATTCAGTCAATCGAATAGCTGAGACAATGAGAGGAGAGTTTCATCATACGCTCCACTCCATAATAGGCCTTTCTCGGAATTCGAACTCAGGAGAAGGGGCGAGAAAAGATTAATGGGAGGTTGCGAGCAAATCCGGATAATGTATCTTTTTTGGTCACCCCCGCCCGGCCTTCTCTTCACCTATCTAAAATACTCGGCCCGGTTCTTTCTTGTCCGAACTCCGAAAAATCTTTTTTTTTTTTTTTATGAAAAAATTACTTTACTTTAATAGTACTATCATTTCATTAAATCACTTTCTATTACTTACTCTTAAAATTTCAACTCATATAAATTTATCAAATTTTAATGAATGGAAAAATTGAATATTGTAAATTATTAAATATTTTATTCATTAAAATTTTAATTTTTCTCAATTATACAATAGATTAAATTAATTTTAAAAATTATATATTATATATTAAATTTTTATGGCATTATTATTATTTTTTTTGACTCAAAAGGTAAACTCCAGTGTCCCTTGGTCAAGTGCGCCTCTCAACAAGTCGTCTAGTCTAGTCTCAAGTTTCAATCTTTCGTTCTCTCATTCAGTCCGTCATTCCCTTTCTCTCTATTTATTGACTTGCTGAGCTTCTCCTCCTTTCTTTTATGCTTTGGTGTGGGCATGTCATCAAGACATGCTAATTTTTTACTTTTTGGACTTTGTGGCCTGTCTGCTTGGTGCAGTACTGCACTACTGTTGTACTGCAGTAATGTCAAACTCTTAAGTGTCGTATGTTTCATGTTTGCTAACTTGCTGCCTTGCTGGTAACTTGATCTATGGGCTTGTTGTTACAAAAATCTCCTTTGCCACTGTCGTGTGCCCCCACTGAAATGTTTTCTCCATGTCTTCATAGGTGGTGAGGGAAATAGATTCTAGTCTTATAGATGTGATGTTTAATGTACTGTGGAGTGTGGACCTGTGGTAAGTAACAAACTAACAATGCTTGCTGAATGGCATAATGAGTGAATGCTGAGTTGTTGGCTTGTTGAATGACTGACTATTAAATGTTGACGTTCTGACTTGCTGTATGCCTCTATGGTATTTGGTGCTCTGCTGCAGCCTGCAGGCCACATGTATGCATGTACAGTAACTATAGTGGATTAGTAGTATGATTCTCTTTGTGGCTCTGTCTCATATATCATATAAGTAAATATGTTGCTGTCACTTTGTGCTAAAAATATATATATATATATATATATATATATATATTCCTTACAATAATATATTCCAAAAAATAAAAATAAAAAGCTCGTTACCATCCCAACTCGCTCAATACTTAGTCTGAACTTATATATCTGGGTTAAAATAAATCTGGGATTTTATAGCCCAGTCCAAATGAACCCGGCCTGACCCAACCCGTTTGTCAAGTCTAATTACCGAATACCAAAGATAATTAGAGTATAAAATAAATATTTTTTCTAATATAAAATTTAGATTAAAAAAAAATTACTTTTGTGTACATTAAAGTATTACACGCCATTTATAATTTATTACTAATATAAAATTTAAAGCACTCCAATCTCCACTCCGCTAAAGATTGTGAAATGATGCACCGGAGTGATACAAGGCCAAGAAAAAGAGTCGTCACTTTTTTATTTTTGCTGATAAAATAAAATAATTACAAATAAATTCCAATTTCATAAGGCTTGATGAACTATATCTACCTTGTAAAAAAGTTTATAGGTAGTACCGTTTATTGAATAAAAACTTTTTATGTGACTACTTTATCTTTATTTGTAAATAAAGTGGCTATTTTTGTAATTTTAAATTATGTGACCAAATATTTGATGAATAAATATTTTGTTTATTCTATGTTAAAACGTACCCATTTGAAAAAAAAAAATAAAAATCATTTGCGTTCACTCAACACGAGTTCATTCTTCTGATGAACATAACATTGATTTTCCTTTCCTCGAAGTCGAAGTTAACTTTCCGAATAAGCACATTTTAGTTTAGTTTGGTTAAAAATGCTGTCTTCGTTTCAGTTCTCCTAATAATTCAATTATTGAAAATAAAATTTTAAAACAAGGTCCGAGGGTAGGTTGTTAAAGTGGTAATAAAAATTATGATAAATAATTTTAAAAAATAAATATTGACAACAAGGTCCCGGTAAGAGTTGTTAAGGACGTTCTCAAACCATTAATCGTTTAATTTAAAAATAAGATTATTATGTTCCCTAGCTTGCGCCCTCTTAATCACGATGATATCTACCTTACAATCATCGAGACTTGTACATTGTTTTTGACAAAATTATAAAGTTTTAAATATATACTATTTTAGTCATATAATGTGATACTTTGTCTTTTATCAATTGAATTTGAGAGTATTAATAACGTTATATAGGTCTTAATTTATTATTAAAAACATCTAATAACTTACTCTGAGTTTGACTTAAATAAATGAAATAAGAAGGAATAAGAATAGATAAGAGAATGAAATGAAATAATTAATGAAATAATTTTTTAACATTCCATTAACACGTTTGGTTAACATATAAGAAATGTCTTTAAAATAAATTATTTAAAAAAATAACTTAAACAACCATCTTACAAAAAATAAAAAATAAAAAAATAAAAAGCTTAAAATAATAGAAAAAATATAGACAAGTAATAGTAATATATGTGTGTGTGTGTGTGTGTGTGTTTTGTGTGTGTATTTCCATAGATGTATATGTGCATATATATTTATGTATATGTACACATATCCACACATAATATATTCCCGCACACACAATATAATATATGTATATATGTGCGCGTTTGTCTGTGTGATTATATATACCCATGAATATGTATTATATGTATAAATATAGTTTGAAAAAATATAATAATTCAAATAATGAAAGAATTATAGATGTATTTTTAATTTTATTATTGGTTGAAATGACTCATTTCAGACTCTCTCCTAAGAAATTAAAATAATAAAATTTGAATGATTTTTATTATATCGGAAATGATCTATTTTGACAAAATGGAGTAACCAAATACTCTTTTATTCATTTCGATAAAATGATCAATTTCATTATGACCTTGATTTTCTGCAATCCAAACGTAGTATTAAGGTTTTAAAATAGGTTTGTGATGGGCCGATTAGTTTGTTTGTTTGTACCGAAGAAAAATTAAATTTGTACCTTACAATCATTAAGATTTGTATATTATTTTTGGCAAAATTATAATTTTTTTGATATATACGTCATATAATTTTTGTAATGCTTTTCTTTTATGAGTGTCCCACAATTTTTGTAATATTTTTTTTCGAAAAAAAAGTTAAATTAAAATAAATTGACTTAATTCTCCTCAATTTTTTATAATTCAAATAGAAATAGTCCCAAGATCATTATTATTACTCTGATTTTTTATCGCACCATAAATATCTTTCTTTACTAATTTAAAAAATACAAAGATAATCTTAACCGTTATTATATATTCACCATTTTTCTTAACATGCATGAAAAGTTCAATAATTATAAAAATTATAAGACGAAAAAAATAAAAAAATAAAAAGGAGAAATACACGAATACTTATCTAACAAAGTAAACAATACATTTTGTATTATTTTTTGCACATGAAATTTTAGAAGAAAATAGACGTAAATACATGCTCACCTAATTGTGTGAATATAAATAATTTAAAAAATATATTATAAATAAATTAATATTAAAATATGCATTATTTAAAATATTATTACTCATATAATTACATGAACATTTGTTCACTTTATGTTATCTCTAATTTTAATAGTACAACAATTAATAAAAACAGTACACTTGCTAAATCCAATTGAAAAGAAAAAAAAAAAGGAGGAGAATTTGGAGAAGTCTTCTTTTTCATCATCACCTCCACCTTCTACGTACTCCTCCAATGAGTTAAAATTGGGGTAAAATAATATATGAATTGAGTTTGAATTCCACTGGTGCACACAAAAACAGTCAAAGGAGAAACTACAAAGAAGAAGATACAAACCGTGAACTGTTTTTTTTCTTCCTATGCCCATTACAACGCAGCAGCCGCTGAAAGATTAGTCTCCTACCTGACTTTTCTCATCAGCTGACTGCTAATTCCAGGTCTTCGAGTACTAACTCCTGTCACTTTCAATTTCCGGTTTGACCCCAAATTCATTCCTCATATTCTTCCTCCACTAGAATTCTTCAAACCTACCAAAATCTCACGTTTTATAAAACCCCAACTCTTAGACGTGGATTTCTCAACTTCGTTTTTCGTTTCTCCTCCTCCAACTCTCTATCCTTCTCCATTCTCTCACCTGCAGAAGTTATTGAACCAACCCATTAGCCCCTCCACTTGTTTTCGCTTAAAGATTACAGCTTTCCAAGAAAATCTTTCTCGGTTGTTTTGCCCAAATCTTGATATTTTCTTGAAACTAAAACCTCACCTCTTTGTAAAAATGGGTGATTCAGGCGAGTCCCAAAAACTGGAAGACTCAGCTGTGGTCGAGCTAACGGGCAGAATCATGGTGGTAGCCATCATAGTCCTCTTTGTGGTGGTAGCCTTTGTAATCTTTCTGCATCTCTACGCCAAATGGTACTGGCGCCGTATGCGACTAGACGGCACCAACACAACACGGCGCCGCCGCTTAGACTTCGCCGGCGGCCATCGTGAATTATCTGCTGTCACTGCCCTACGCCACGGTCTTGATCCATCCGTCCTCAAATCCATACCGGTAATACAGTTCTCTCCTCAAGATTTCAAAGATGGACTAGAATGCTCTGTCTGTCTCTGTGAGGTTTCAGAAGGAGAAAGGGCCAGGCTTTTACCAAAATGTAATCATGGATTTCATGTCGAATGCATTGATATGTGGTTTCAGTCCCATTCTACCTGCCCACTTTGTAGAAGCCCAGTTTCAAATTCCAACTCATCGACTCCTGATTTATCACAGGAGATGATTACACATGACTCACCAGCGACAGGGGACTTATCATCTGCTGGTGGGGTTTCTGCAGAAACCCTAGTAAATTTCCCAACAACAGTTTCGTTTTGGGGAAATGAGACTCAAGTTAGCAGTTTGGGGTCTTGTTTGGATTTGGAAAATGGTCATCAAGGTGTAGTTTCCGCACAATCAGTATCTACTAGTAATACTAGTAGTAGTAATGAGGTAGATAGGCATTTGGTAATTGATATACCAAGGCAGATTAATGAGGAGGAAGATCAAAAATCGCCAGCACCGACACGATTGGGGTCATTAAAGAGACTTTTAAGCAGGGATAGAAAGATTAATCCTCATAGTACCAGCAATGTTGATGCAGAACAAGCAGGAAGAAGCCAAAGTTGATATCCTGTTTGTGTGTATATATGAAGTTGAAGGCTATATCAAATGGAGGATCAGTTCCGCTCTGCACTATCACCTTATTGGTTTCAGTCAAGGGTTAAGTAGCTCCATAACCTTTATTTTTCAATGTTCTTTGATTTTTTATTTTTTTTTTAACAGAACAAATGTTTGTTTCTGTGTTCCCGAAGCAAAATTCTGAGACTAGCTGTTAGGTTGGGTATATACATAAGTACAAATATAGTGTATGGATAACGTGGCTGTGGTTTGGTTGGATTGTCAACGACCCAAAACGAAGTTTGAGCATCTCTGTGTCTGTTTTGTTATTTAATCACATTTTCATTAATAAGAATTTTTTTATTCAATCATTTCATTAATCAAAACTACATTGTGGTAGCCATATTCTCATTTTTGCAATTTTGCAAGCTTTGTTACTCTGAGCACAAACTAATCCCCATACTGATAATATTAAAGTTGGACATGCTCATAAGGCCTACTTAATGTAGCAGAGTCCTTAAAAATCATACATTTCGAAAAGTGGATTCGATGAAGTTTAATCAAGACGATATGACTGTATACATATCAAAGCTGGCACTCAACTCTCACAAGACCAAAACTACGAAAGTTTTGCAGTTTCCTAGCAACCAAGAATCACTAGCTCTTTTAAGTTTTAACAACTTTCTAGTGTTACTTTTAAGTACTATGTCACCAAGTAAACAGGCCCGTAAGAATCGACGCCATGAGGATTGTTGATGAGTTTGTCAAGACATACATAATCCTCCCTCTCTTCTCTTTCCCGAGTTGAAAAGGCCCATCAGAGGTCCAGAATTCGGTCGTCGGGATCTGCTACTGTTTCCACCCGCATCTCTGTGAATCGAACCAGAAAAATACATACGGAGTGGTTTTGAAATAGTGTAACAAGTATCCAATGGCTCCATGTTAGGGTTCTTACCCTTCTTCTCTGCCTTAAGCCATGAAAATAAGGAACTTTTCCAGGATTTCTTGCTTTTAAGTCCTCCACCCAATTGTTCAACATTTCCAGCAGCTTCTTCTGAATTTGGGACGGCTACCTCAGCATTCCCCTTGTTGTCTCTGGCTTCCTTCAAGAACTGATAAAAGGATGGACAAAATCAGTTGAAAAGATCCACTATTTTTTTTATTTATTAAAGAGAAAAAAGAAACCTTTGCAAAATCCAGTTGAGGATCGAACTCATTGCCAAAATTATCTACACTCTGTAATCTCGGGTATATTGGAGACTTCTTCATCTTTGCCTGGAAAAACCCAAAAAAATGTAAATTCATGTATGAGTATGTTAATTCAACAGTGCAACTATACAACCATCACTTGAGGAGAGAGAAAAGTCAGATCTTTTCTGTTCATTTAAAGAGTGGGGGCAGGCAGATACATCATTATTATATCACATGAGATTTTGTACGTGAGATATTTTAGAAATATTTGGTTGTTGCAGAGTACATTTGGTACTAAAAGCTTTTACTACAAATGTTTGAATCGTGTTTCTGAAGGGAAGATCAAACAGTAAAATGTCAACCTACGTAACTACTCAACTCAACTACTTAGGTAGCGTAAAACACGATAAACACACACACACACAGAGGCACGCATATACATACATACATATATACATATATTATCCAAAAGTAACAATAAATCGAAATTCAAGTTTTTCCAAACTCAAACAGACACCATAAGCGTCTATGTAAGTATGCATGCAAGTTACCTGTTATACAAATCAATGGTAATTCTCCATTAGCGTTGCTTGATTTGGATTCCTAAGAATTGGAAGTGTATTCCAAAGAGGAAGAAGAAATAAAATTAACCGTTAAAAACTAGAATGATTAGTAGTACTCCATAGCGGAAGTTAGCACTTACCGGTAGCGGTTTCTTTAGATTGAAGACAGAGTCAATCATCACTAATTACATGAATGAAATAATTAAACAAAGAAGGTGGCGGCTTTTACTCCGCGTATTGCGGAGGGTCCGACGAACTTTTCTAAAGTAGGTTCCCGTACGGTGGATGACACCAATCGGACAGTTTTAGACACATCACAAGCTCAAATGGAGAAGCAGGCACCGTCGGATCATTGCACCTACCTACCTATTCACCTTTGTTTCTTCCTTAAATTGTGTTTGCTTCGAATTTTAAAAACTTACTGTATTATATAGATTATTTAAGTGTGCTGCGGGGGGGGGGGGGGGAATAACAAAATTAATTTTATCAAAATTTTAATATATTATTTTAAATTATATGAAACAAAATATTGAAAGTACTAATAATAAAATTTTTAAATCTAATACTCTTAAAAAAAATTAAAGAAGAAGAGACGTCGTTATATATATATATGATGACATGGGGTTTTAATAAAATTTATCGTGGAGGGAGCATTTAAAAAATATATTGATAATTTTGGTTGTCGATGGAAATCGAAAACATAACTTAATTTATGTTTGATGCTTCCAAAATTGAAGAATCAGTTTTTTTGTGTTTTCACTTTTTTTGCTGTAAAAATTATTTATGCTTCCACATTTATGAAAACAAAAATAATTACCAAAAAAAAATTTCTGCTATTACTTCTAAAAAACTAAAAGTAAAAACAAAAAATATAAAGTTATATCCATTATTTTAAAAATTAATCTTTTCACCTTTTTCTCAAAATTATAAATAGAGTGAATTTGACCATCAAAAAATATACGATCTAGCATAAACTCTAATTTTTTTAATCTAACAAATGTATGTACAATAAGTTTAATTTTGAATCTCTAAATTTTAAAATTTTCAATTTTTATACAAAAATACGGTATTAAAATTGGACATTGTGTAGTGGATCCAAGAAACTAGTACACCAAATATCACGGAGTTTATTTGGAGGAGGAGAGAAGCGAAACAATTAATGTTAAAATATGTGGAAATAGGAGAGTTGAGATCAATTTTGAAGGGCCAATTACTTTGGTCATAGGTTGGCAGTCCGCAGATAAGTTAGCTAGCTGCAGGTGGGTTAACTTTACATGCAACACAAGAAGTCAAGTCTCTGGGGCTACCTGCCACTTAATGTGACGTGTGGCAGTTGCGCATGTCTACCAGATCTACCCATCAGTAACCTTCTTTCAACCCCCACAGGTTTCTCTTCAAAAATTATACATGAGAACTTTCATATTTCGGCAAACAAACATAAATACTTGATCAACTAAAGCAATCTCACAAGCACGTCATATTCTCAGGTTGAACAGTTGATAAATAGAAAGTGTTACGGTAGAACAGAGAGAACTACCAACTTCTTGTTGCACCGCTCGTTCTATACACATTGTGTTACAGTGAGACTCCTAGGCACTACTCACACCAAGTTTCCCTCGTTAATGGAACAAACGGATATCAAAGTTGAAGCAGAGGCAAGGCCATTACAACACCAAAAATGGGAACTAGCAACACCAGAAGAACCCACATTGGAAATGATTGCCTCCTGTTTTTCACAACATCCCGTTGGGCTGCTTCTACTCTATGCGTTTCTTCTCTCTTTGATTTACCACCTCTTTTGTCCAACAATGTGGGTCTTGGATTTTCTTCTTGAATTCGCTCTGGTGCCATCTGCTCTAAAGCAGCCTTCTCAGAGCACTGCTGCTCTTCGTATTTCTCCACGTACTCCGGAAACAGTTTTCTAAATGCTGGACTGTTTATGGGAAAGGAGACGTCAGATCAGTCCATCAGGGGAAAACAAAAATGGTATAAATAACATCAAGATAGAAAAGGTGAAGACTTGATCATTTTCAATGATTATGGTGAGTCTAGAACTTTCTGCACAGTATACCGATCTATAAATTAAGAGATAAAAGTACAATTCTATCATTAAATGGGGGAAAAAAAGTAGAGGTAAAATAAAGCTTGTAATAGACTCACTTTTTACAATTAAACGCAAGAGAGGCCTTAGCAAGTCGTTCCTTCTCTGCAACAGTAGTTGTCACACTACCGGTCGTAGGACTGTTGTCCATCTGCATAGATAATAATAATATTATTAAAGAAAACAAATTCCATGCTACCAAAGAGAGACAAACAGAATAGAACCCAACTTGCCAGTTACTGTTGTCCATCTGCATAGATAATAATAATATTATTAAAGAAAACAAATTCCATGCTACCAAAGAGAGACAAACAGAATAGAACCCAACTTGCCAGTTCAACAATTTCATACATAGATGACTTCTTTGGATAGAGCCTTAATAATAGCCAATGGCGAAATACACTATTGATAGAAATGAGGCTCCAATAAAACAAGACCGCGCTTTTTTTAAGACCGCACATACCAAGCATATTTAACAAATCTACAATCAAGTGACCAGGTCAGATAATACCCAATACTCCTTGTGGACTCGCAATGGATAGATACTTTCAACGAGTTGAGCCTAAAGTAATAAACTACACTAGTTGGTCAAGCTATTATATTTTATGGTTCAGGTATTATAGACATTATTGTACCAAACTATAACAGAGTGACATTCCTGAAAAAGAAAAAGGGAATGCCATTATAGGTTTATCCATGATTATGAACATGGTAGGAACACAATTGACTCACCATGAAAGAGAGTAGCCCTGTAAGGATGCTGCAATTATTGAAATGAAAAATCAGTAAAAAAAAGTCAAAAAAATGATTAAATAAAAGATAAAAGAGGTTAAGCTTCCACATTGGATTACCTCGACACAGACCACATTGGGTTCCAGCTTTCTGGATGAACTGTAAAATGGCACAGTGAAACGCAAATTGACAATCAATTCTCAGGCCAAGTAAGAGATACGGCCTATCCAACTGCCTTTCCTAATAAGCAAGATAAAATGCCTATATCCAACTTCTAAAAACTTACAGTCGCTCATAGATAGGCAAATTTTCCTCTGAGTCATGAAACGCCCATTGGGAGTGGTCATGCTACCGGAAAGAACATTGATATTTGAAGTGAAAAAGCAATACGAGGTGAAAATGTACAAAATAATGATGCTAATTATACTAAAGATTAGATTGAAAAAACTAAACACTAAAAGAGTCGAAATAGACGTTTCTTTCTGAATGATTTTTTGAGGACAGAACTTGAACTACCTGATTCCCGGAGGTTTAAATGGATACTCTGGAGGGAATTTGATCTTTCCATAGTAATATCCACCTTAGCATAATAAGTTGAAGACAAGAAAATTAGTTGAGCATCATTAGAGCAAAAAATAACCAATGGCGAACCAAAAAGAAAGGATAATAAACCTGAAAATGGAGTTCCTTCACTCCCTTCTAGTACATAATCTGTACACAAAATTTAGGATAACATTAATTTATGAATTGTATGCTTCAGAGTGAGAAGAAAGACAGAAAAAAGTGATACTGGTTACTAGATCTCTACTTGGTCAGAATAATTGCTGTTTTGAAAATTGAAGATGTCAAACTCCGTAAGGCATTGCTGACACAAGGAACAAAAGTACAAATATCACCTATATATAGCCTGTTCCCATTTCAAGAGGCCGGATCTAAAGTTATAATTACTTAGCGAAATAGTCATATCCTAGGGGCCATGGGATTACATGTATACTATGTGCTGCATAATTTCCATAGAATTTAGAGTAGATAAAGCGCACATTAATATTTTTTCCTAAAACCAAAAACTGATTTTGATTGATCACCCTTCATTAATAGCAATTTTGGATTACTACTATTTTTATTGGATAATGGAGGACCTTGATGCGGAAGAAAATAAATTATTTATTTTATTATTTAGATAAAAATAATTGTAATTTTTAATTATATTTTAAAGCATAATAGTCCATAAATTTATTTAAGGTAGTAGAGTATTATTTGGAGATTTGTTTAATTTTAAAATAGAATTTTACTTGGTCGTTAAGTTTAGGATTTCCAGCTGCCGTCTATTTAAACTCTTGTAATGTTTCATTGTTAGGAGAGTTGAGTATTATGATTTGAGTAAAACCTTGATTTTATTTGTTTGCGGACACAAGTAATCTCTACGGATAGACATCAAAACATACTGCGGTATGGCTGATTTCCTGCGGGAATAAGCAAAATCTATCCTTTTCTATTTTCCTTTTTTTTTATATCAATTCTATCAATTGTCCTACATCATTTGGTATTAGAGCTTAGACTTGATATTGATTGATTATTTTATCCCTTGTACCAAATCAGCGTCAAAAAAAAAAAAAAAGTATTGTTCATCACTACATGATTTTACTTGGTCGTTAAGTTTAAGATTTTCAACTGTCGTCTATTTAAACTCTTGTAATGTTTCATTGTTAGGGGAGTTGAGTATTATGATTTCAGTAAAGCCTTGGTTTTATTTGTCTGCAGACACGAACGATCACCTCAAAACATAATGCGGTATGGCTGATTTTCTGCGAAAATAAGAAAAATCTATCCTTTTCTATTTTCTTATTTTTTTTCATCAATTCTATCAATTGTCCTACATCAGACCCGCACCACTACCCTTAGGATGCACAATGGGTCCACCGGGTGCACACAATACCTCACCAACCACACACACCAGGTAATCCCATATAATCCCATAGTAAACTATGTGTCAGTACCCCAAGAAATTTATTGCCACATAAGCATGGAAAAAAAGATTGCAAGTGAACAAGTTAAAGTTTCTAGTTACAAGCTAACAAATCCATAAATCTTAAATACAACCAAAAATCAAAAATAACGAAATAGAAATGCAGTGTCAACTTACGCCATTCAAGAATGTCATTTGACGAAGGGCGAGCCACGCATTGAGGAACAGGTTCCTACAATTGCAAAGAAAATACAGAATAATCTTAAGCCCATAAAAACAATTTCTGAGGAACTACAATTAGAAAATACAACAGCATCACTTGGTACAAGCGTTTCTGAATGAGTTTTGAATTTATGACGTGAAATGAGAGACAAAGAAGATTCGACAAGCTTGTTCTACCAGAAGTGTACACAATTTGTGGAAAATGAAAACTATTTTGTACTATACGATTGTTATTCAACGTGGATGTCTGTTAGATCCCAATTCTTGCCAATCTCAGAAACTACTGATCAAGGGAACAGCAAAACACTGTATGCTGTTATGCACTTTAGCATGTACAAGATTGACAATACAAGTGAACGACCCCATTATTCCTGTCCCATGCATGAAACTGTAGTAAGGAAGAATATTCATGAAGGCCTAAAATCCCTATCTGAAAGGATTTGGACACTTAGTTAGGGTATGCACGAAACTTATGAAATATGTAGGATAAGGAAAACATAACTACAAAAGAGAGAAGAAAGGGTGGGGAGGAACTACTTGGATGAACATTTCCAATTTATTTTCCGCTTTTACCCATAGTTTTCCAAGTTTCAAGTGTGCCCTTAAAAACCAGTACACAACTAGTAATTTTAAATGAAAGAAACACATCGTGTATGATTCTCCTGGGATGAAAAAGCGAGAAACTGCAGTTTGGTTGGAGGATAACCACATTTCAGAGAGGTAAGTTCATATTAATGACAGTCAATACTAGCTACAGAATAAGAAGAGACCATACTTTACAAAGTGCTCTATATTCTTTTTGGAGGCGCTTTATGCATGCTTTCTCTGCCATCAAAGAGTTGCACTATACTAAACAGAAGAATCCCAAAGTTCCCCGGCTTTGTTGCTGAAAAAAATAAACTTGTTGGCTGGTGAAAATAAAACACAAACTGCACATGCACAAATGATTAATTGCCACATTGTCAAACATAAAATTTCTGACACTGAAATCATTCTTCTGTTTTTATTTTAAGGGTTGAGGGTAGCCGATATGAACCCCACTGGTCATAAACGCAAATAAATAATAAGCAATTTTGGAGAAGTTATGTTAAAATAAATAATTACAAACTGGCAGTTGCCTGCTGGAAAGTATAGATGAATGGCTAACCTCAAAACTGTGCCAGCAATCAGTCCACAACAGTTCATGCAACACCAAATCACAAACACACACACACACACACACACACACACACAAACACGTGTATGTGTGTGTGTGTGTGTACAATTTTCCATATATAATTTTTGAAATATATAAAATGTTACATTTTCGACAAACTTATTGCATAATTTTACATTTCAATTTTATCGTACATCTCCTTCTTTACAAGTTCCCAATAAGCTGAAAATACTTTGATAATCAACCTATAACTTTTTCAAAATTAGCAAAAACAAAGACTTTAAAGATAGTTTATTTTTGAAAATAAGCTATAATCAGTTCCAAACATTAGTGTCTCTAAGGCAAAGTCAGAGAAAATGTTTAGCGACTTGTAGGATAATCAGAATCTAGACCGGTGATTTCATACAGCACTGTACAGTCACCATTATTTCAGACCCAACAAGAAATAACAGGATAGTTCAAACCAGTCACAATGTCATGATAACCATTGTAAACAAATAATCATCAAGATATTCATACAACTACCATTATTAGGAGCCATGATTAAATAGAGTTAATTATCACAATAAACAGATTGAAAAGTAAGCAAATAACTAAAAAATCCATAGCAGCAACAATCATACCGAAATACTATCATTATCGAAGAAAACAACATCAGGAATATCTCATCATCAAACAACTGAGAATGAATATGTAAACGAAATTAGATGATAATATAAACAAGATCCATAATAATATATAATTAGAAAGTGAATCACCTGAGATCAACAACGATGATTATAAATAAAGCGATGAGATTCACAATTTCCCAAGTCTCAATCAACGGATTCGATCTCTATGTATGTAATGTGTGTGTGTGTATATATGAATTAATTATATCTATTTAACACTATCCAATCTAATGGTAGTCGTACAAGAATTATTTGGGGCGATCCATTTTCAGTTTCTGGAAAAAGGAAGACAACAATCTTTGTTCCAGAGTGGTTATCCTCTTCCACAGTGCGTCGTGGGTGGGTTCTGTCGATCTATTATCAAAAGACAATAATGACCCTCTGGAGTAACCATGTTTCTCCTCCATAAGAGAGGATACTTTTGACATCTGACAAATGAGTGATTTTTTGGTCACGTCAATAATAAATGGATCATACTACAAAAATAATTTATAAAAAAATAGCAAATTATGGAGTATTTGTGATGTCTTGTTAATCTATGGTATTTATAGTTACTACAAATAAAGAAGTAGAACTTTTCTGAAAATGAATTAATTATGTTTAAATCTTTCTAAAAATGTTTGATATATGGGCGGTGGGCAGCTCTTTATAGAATTAGAAAGATGTCTTCATAATTAATTAATTAATTAATTTTGTAAGATGCTTATGGAGACTACTAAACTAAAATCGTAATATTCAAATTTCTAAGAATGAATTAATTATGTAAACGTTAAGTTGGTAACCTAAGTAGTTGATAAATTAAAGATAATTAAATAATTTATTTTATTAAAAAAATTTAAAATATAAATATTATATTAATTATGTAACAGAAAAGTATTACTATTAATCGGGAACGGAGAGAATCTGCACTGCTTCATTGGATTCTTATGTTTCGGGTCCCACTTCGCTAACTACTTAAAATAGAAAGGATGATCGTCTCTCCTCCATTTGTTTAGTTGCTTTGGCGGATCAGTTCAGAGTCGAGTCAAATGTATGAGTAGATTGTAATTTGTAAGAGTGAGCGCACACAGCTTATTTATTTTTCTTTATTCTTGTCAATTGGATGCATGATTATTATGGAGTAATTAATGAAAATTGGTGCTCAGATAAAATGGTAATATATATATATATATATATATATATTATAAAATAGGGGTTAATTTTTGCATATTCTCAATTAATGAGTGAAATTTCTGAATTATTCTTATATAAATAAAACATTTACACATTTATCATGTTTAAGAAGGATAAATAAAAAAAAAAATTCTTTTTTTAAACGTATAAAATCAAAAAATGTATTCAAATCAACATCCAATAAAAAAAAATTACTGATGAATCTCCTCCTCCATTAATTTTGTTCTCCTCTTGCAGCTGGGAGCAGTGTATACAGGATAGTAAACATTAGTCAAGGCTTTAGAGCCAACATGGACATGCAACTGACACCAGTCTTATACTCTCTCGGTCTAATTTGTATCATCTTTTTTTTTTTTTTTTAAATTTATTTGTTCTCTTTTAAATTATTAAAATGATAAATATTTTATTAAAAATAATTCAACTCTTTATTTTTGTCCAATTTCTCTTATTATTCATTTTCTCTGAAAAACGAAAAGTAATTTAAAAAGAAAAAAATATTTTCCTAATATATATGTAATTACTTTAATGGATTAAATAATGATATGTATTTTTAACCATTAAAAATTCAACAAAAACAACATATTTTCATCAGATAGTAAAAAAATATTTGATTATTTTCATATTTCGAGCAATAATACAATTCAATATTATAAATTAAGTAATCGGTTTTTATTTTAGTTATACTATTAAAAAATATATTTTTGTAATATATTAGAATTAAAGTATAACATATCTTATTTTTATTCCCCTCCCAATGTTGTTCCTCTATTTTTAAAATCTCGACAATTAGGAGAGAAGAGCCAAATCCATCTATTTTATTTCTATATTATTCTATTTATCTCTATATTCTTCTATTGACACATGAGTTTTTATCGAAAAAGAAGTGTGTTCAAGTGGGTTAAGTGGATATTAGAAAATTCACAACTTATCAAATTATGTCAGAGTTAGTTGAGTATAAATATTTTGTTACACCTCACATATTGATGTATATCACGTAATATTAGTTTTATGTATTTATTATAAAATATTAATTTGAATAAATAAATATTATTTAACAGTGATACACACAAAATATAATAAGATGAGATATAAAATGTAACATATAATTAAAATTCATGTTAGTTTGTGACTATCGTATCGTATAAAGAAGAGCACACATGCCCTATACATACCTAAGAACCAAAACACGCGTATCATCACGTCACCCACAGAGCGAGTCTCATGCATTAACTTGATCACTGAAACGAGGTGTGAGGATCGATAAGTCAGTTTTTTTTTTTTTTTTTTTTTTTTCTCAGCACCTGCCGAAAGTCGAAAGAAAAGGAATGCACATAACTCGTGTATATCCACTATCAACGCCCTGATGATCCGACACGTCTTCAGGTGACAACGCAATAAGCATCCAGCTTAGTTTTTCAAAGCGTCTGCCCTTCATGAACATTTTAAATAACTGGGAATAATTAATTAAAGATACTAACAAAACCTAATCATTCAACTCAGCATTATAATACTACATACATTGATACACAGCAAATTAAACCACAATAGAATACTCAAATCAACTTCCATATCAGCTCGGTTCCACCTAAAATTTTAAAATTATCACGTGCCCGGCCGATCACATGATCCCTCTGAAACTAATGGACCAACAACTAATCTTGAATTCTCAGTCCTAACATGTATGTATGTAACACAGTCAAAGCAAGATCACATGATCCCACTTGCTTCAGATCCCCACCAGATCTTATAATATACTACTGCTCTATAAATCACTCCTCAACACCACACCACCCCAGTCTTAAGTATAGCCATCATCCACTTCCAACACACACTTCACAAAAATCCTCTTTCGATCCCCTCCCATAATACTAATTACGTACTCTACTCAATTTCGATAATGGAGGCCCACTCTAGAACACTTGCTGCTTTCGTTTTAGCAATCTTGTTGATTCTAAATTCCTGTCCTAGCGGAGCTCAAGCGACACGTCTTCTCTTGAACAAAGCACATTCACCCCCCTCAAGCTTCGCTTCTTCTTCACAAGCTTTCAAAGGTTTACCAGCAGACAAGAAGGAGCCTCAAAAGCGGGTGCACTCGAGCTTTCGGCAGATACCACCAAGCAGATCCAATCCCACCCAGAACAAGTAACTTCTATCTCCTCCTGCATTTTCAAGCTTTTAATCCATAGACACAGGCTTGACTCATATCACGCTCTTCTGCAAGGTTCAAGCCTCACGGCGGGAAGAAGTAGCAAAATATATTGCAGCTGTCAGCAAACAATCCTTCGCAGAGATTCTTTTATTATCTTTTCTGTTTAGTCCCAAGAGTAGCATGTAGTGCTAGCTATAAAGCACCCAATTTTGCTTTTTCTTTCTCACACTTCTTTTATGCTTGATGTAATGTTGATTTATATATATGTAAATACAATAGTTTGCTTTCTTTCTTTTCTTTTCTTTTTTTTTTTTTGGTTCAAATAATAAAATAGCTTTCTACTGCAATAGCAAGGGCATGCATGTCAAACAGAACTAAATTACACTTAAGAATCCCCTAATAGAAAGTAACTGTTGTAAAGAACAGCATCTGGCTAAAATTTCCTCTTAGGTTATGCTCCATTCTCGTCATTGTCCTTCCTATGTTTCTACCTTTTGTTTTTGCTATTCAGAACGCTATCATCAGTAGAATGTTAATTTGGTAAAAGTATGACTGCTCTGTCCTGCAATATCTGGGGCACGCTTGACATTCTTAACTTAGCTTTTGACACCTCCCTTGTGAGCCAGAAATTGGGAACCCAAGGGAGGGGCCAAGCGCAGAAGCTAGGTGAGTGTCAATTTCTTTCCTGGTCTTCTTCGACAGGGAAAGAAAAAAAAAAGCACTTGCTTCCGAATCTCTGATAAATTATAATTTACCACCATTATACTTTCTCCATCAACTAGGTTTTGAAAGACTGAAAATGAGTAAACTTTGACAGGCTGCAAATAAAGAAAAGGTCTTGCCGACCTGATTACACTAAACGGGCCTAGTACTTCATCCGCCCAAAAAAAAAAAAAATTGTCTAATATGAAATTTATAGTCAAATACTTCATCCGTTCAAAAAAAAATAAGTCTTGACTCAAATGTTGAGTCAAGTCTCATTTTTTTTCGACAGGGAGTATGAAACTAATAATTAATTTTATATATTTAAGCATTTAATAAAACAAAGATTATATTTTGTAATACATATTATGTAGTTTTTTTTTATGTTTATAGCCTCGCCATTTATCTATACATAGAATATTAAAAATTTTAATTTAAAAAATTATCAATTTAACAAAAAAAACACACAAAATTTTAAATTATGCAAGTTTTTTTGGGGGACAGAGGGAGGAACTTATTCACAAAAATAGTAATCCTGGCAATAGAAATTGGGAGCAGCAGATTAATAATAGTACGGACGGATATACAAACCTAAAGTAGCAAACAACTTATTTCGAGGTTTTACGGACGCCAGAGGCTGTATAACGATTGTCGAAATTGGTTCAAGTCGTGAAGACGCAGACGCACCGGTGCAAATGCAGCCCTGCGGTTAAGGCCCACGGGTTTATAAGTCCATGTCGTTACTCACAATAAACATCCGATATGTACTTGGGCTTGGATATGGTAATTTATTTAGGTCATATTGCAAGGCTTTGTCCTCTTCCGTCATAAATTCGTTTAGTGTTGTTTTTCACAAAATGTACAAAAGGACATTCCTTTACCCAACGTTTTATTTAGACTGAAGTCCAATTTGTATTCTAAATGTTTACCGAAAGTGAGTTTTGCACCATAAATTTTTAAAAGTCAAAAAATCATATCAAATTTTCAGTTATTCAACTAAATGCACCCTCCGTTAACTTCTCTGTCTAATTCCTTAACAGAGATCGTTAAAATGAGGGCAAAACTGAAAAACCACATAGTTCCTCACCTAAACAGCAAGTCCCTAATTCTACTCCTGTGGAGAGACCCGCATCATCTCGGTGGACCGTTGCACCACCATCGCCACCCTTTCCGCCTTCACCGCACACCTCTCCTGGACACTCTACAACAACCGCCCCTTCACTCTAAAGTATCAGCTCCCGAACGAAGACATCAACTCTCTCATCTCCGTCACCACCGATGAAGACCTCCAGAACTTTTTAGAGGAGCACGACCGCATCGCAAGCTCCCCTACACTCTCCCGCAT
>JAUMHB010068918.1:0-13499 GCA_032359685.1 Pittosporum tobira | reverse complement strand
GGGGCACTCGTTGCTGCTGCAGCAGCAAAACCCGAGGCCCACCAGCATTGCAGTTAACTGCAATAGGGAAGTTACAGTGCCACGGAGAAATTACTATATATACCTAGTAAAGTTTGATCAATTTTTGTATCCTATTCTGAAGGGAAATTGAAAATAGGAAATTGAACTTACCTGAACCGGAATGAAATCCGCACAAGTCTTGAGTACAGAAGAAGGATTCCGTAGTATAACCATAAACCTTCCAATCTTGGCTCTGCTGAGAAATATGAAACACCATAAAACACTAGAAGGCAAAAATATAATATTGAAGAAGTTGTAAATTAGATAAGATTATGTTAGTTTTTTTTATGGTTTTCGTAAAGAAAATATTTTATTTTTATTATGTCATTATATTTGGATAATGAGTACATTAAATGAATTTAGTTGGATACATTCTAGTACATGGAATAATAACCAGTTAGTACCCCTGTAGATGTGGAAGTGCAAGATACATTGGATACTTAGATTCATTCTTTTATATTTACAAGTTACATGAACTTAATTATTATTTATTGAATTAATTAGGTTCATTGTAATGTGAATTAAAAGGAATAGAATTTGGTATTCAAAGAGTCTTAGGCTTTCACTATAAAATCTTCAAGGTATGTTACAGGTGACAGGTGAGGCATGCTAAAGAACGGCGGATGGGAGCAAACTAATCAATTGTAGAAATTCTCTTTCGAAGTGACATATACATGTACATACATATTTGATTCTTGTCATTGTACGATCTTGCAGAAATTCGAAGGAAATTAAGCTGGATAGGAGGAAGTATCTTGAATCAATTTTATACCAATGATTCAACAATATTACATGTTCGAATTATGGTATAATTTATATGATTTGATATCTAAAATCTAACAAATTAACTAGAAGATTACTAAGATTACAAAATACAAGGACAGATAAAAAATGACAAATATATTAGTTCTATTAGATGATGAAATAATCACTTTCATCAAACATAAATGCGAGTGCCAATGAAGCCATGAACCGCATTTTGACACAAATGTAGAACAAAAGAGCACCAGATACCCCACCATCCTCCACTATCTGGAGAGCATTACAAGGATTGTAAGCTAGATTCCAAAGAGCTCCAGCTATAATTAGGTCAACACTGATCTTCTCTTTTCTCTCCCCCCCCCCCCCCTCCCCCCCAACACACACACACACACACACTCAAAATTATAATTCAAAATTTAAATTTAAATTTTTAATTTTTCTTTTTGGTTTGATAAAAGAAAATGAATTTTATTGATAAGGAGATAAAAAAACTAACACCAAAAACAAAATTTATTTTGGTCAAAATTGACATCGTGTTGACTACATGAGACCTAAACTTTGTATATATATATATATATATATATATAGGACCTGGATGTGGAAGAGGATGGAGGAGCCGACAAGATGAGGGGAGGAGAGGACGAAATATGATTGATTGATGATAATCTTGAAGATGAATAAATCTTGAGATGAAGGAAGAGTTCTAAGGAATTTATTTAGGGGATTGATTCGGCTCAGAAAATGAAGAACAACAAAAACAAAAGGCGCTAATGATTTCACCAGAGAGGAAGAATGAGCGTGATTTTCTTACAGTTGATTCCAAAGAGAGATTGGTCTATAGAAGCGGATATCAAAGTTGAAAGTAATTTTGAATCAAAAAGTAGAAGCTATAGATTATTCAAGGAACAATATTTTTAAAATTTTACATTAGCAAGCACAAGATTATAAAGATGATTAAAGTTCAATATAAGAGGTTGACTTCGTATTACTCATTGAGTCTTCTGCATTCAGCTCAGTTTACTATAACTGAACGACTGTGATGGAGATCATCCCAAATTAGGGTTAGGGTTTCCACCTTAGCCCTAATTGGGGCAACATGGCATCTCACGTGGCAGCTCAACACTCGCGTGGCAGATTATCTGATCGGTCATCCTCAAAGCTCAGTGACCCGTCTCACCCAAAGAAGGATTAACCTCGGCACTCGGCATCCAGAAAGCACAAGCTCGGCCAATTGGCCTTCGAGGGGTTTTGCACCCATATCGATCTGCCCGGACCATCGCCGTCAGGAACTCCCAAACTATGCGTCTTCGGCCCAAGTCTTCCCAGGTAGCGGATCTACTTTGCCTCATCGGTTGGGCCTGGCCCGGCCTAGTCCGGGTCCAGCAACCTGAAGGCCATAAAACAAGTTCCCAGGTGGTGTCCAATCAGCCGCCTAGCCCTGTCAAATCAAAGGAGGCATGCCATACCTGCTATCAACTCATAGTAGGCGCACCATGCCTACTTTATTGGGCTACGGGCCAAGGCAAAGTCGACAAATACCACCTCATTTATACAAAAAGGGCGATCCCGCTCTGAACACAAAAGAGCCAATATTCTGCAAAAATATCAGCAAACTCACCGGAGCAAAACCTCTCTCAAAATACACTGGTAAACCCCACCCTCTCCTACTTAATATTCAGATTACCACCTTAATCTCCACTAACTTAAGCATTAGAGAGGGGAACGAGGGAACAAACCCCCTTATGTTGCTTGTGTTTCAGGTAAACTTGCTCCTACCGACGTGTGCCCAATTGGAAACAAGGTTTGGACTTGGTCAAAGGTCGGAGTGGTCACAATAATTAGTGCTAGAAGGAGGGCTATCTCTGTCCTACACGATCTATCTCCATACTAAACCTTTTTAGTACACATGTCAGCCCGTCAGAGTACTGCAAACCCCATACCGGATATGCACGGCGCCGAAAAAGCACATACAATGATTCCTTAGGGAAAAACAAGTCAATGATGTTCCACTCAACTCCGGGGACAGCATCCCTAAGGCAACCTCGCCGGCCTCCCAATGCTGCTCTCGAGCAAAAAGGAGATGTGACCAGAGGCGACATAGGGAGGTCGAAGGGCACCAAGATGATCGAGACCTCCTAAAATCTCGCCAGAACGAGAGGCTCGCAAAGTTGCTCCAAGAATGACATAACATTACTCTTAAAATTGAGAGGCTGAGGGGCAAACGTGTCATGGAGGACGACCGACCTCATCAGATCGGCGACCAATGTAAACACACCTACTCTCCCACCCATTATCCCTTCAAAATAATTTGGTCTCGATACTGGGGGCCACAACATTCACACGTGGACAAGCGAGCCTGCTCTCGGTCTCCCTAACGACCCGAGCGGAGGGACCTATAGGAGTACAAAAAGAGGATTGAGTCCCTTGATAAAATATTGGCCGATCGGGAGATCATGCCGGAGCAGCGGATGTTGACCTACCCCAACTTGCTAGAGCCTGGCCTGAGAGGCATCTGAATCGCCTTGCCCGAGGCCGGTGGTAAATTATTCGTCAACTTCTGGTCGGCACCTGAACCAGCACCTCAGCTATCTGAACCGATAGCTTCAACGTCAATTTCTACTCAACCTCATGACTCAGCATCGAAGCTGTAGTTGAAGAAACCAACGCCGTCCAACAGGCCCACGTCCTTGCTTGCACTCGCGATGAGATGCCGATCCTTGGCACACCGGTGAGAAAAGCGAAGGGATATGGTTAATAGATCGAAGACCCAGTCCTTGTAGGATCCGACGTCCACGACCTCGTTGATCGGTCGGACTATGGGACCATCGAAGACCGAACTGAAGACTCAGTCCTTGTAGAATTTGAGGTCCTGGACCAGCAGGCTCATTGATCGTCTGGACCATCGGTGATCAAAGATTCAAGTTCAAGGTAGAAGATTGAAGTTTAAGCCTGAAAATTCAAGTTCAAGGCAGAAGATTGAAGTTCAAGCCCAAAGATTCAAGTTCGAGGCAAAAGATTGAAGTTCGCGGCAGAAGATTGAAGCTCAAGGGAGAAGATTGAAGTGCAAGGAAGAAGATTAAAGTTTAAGATGGCCTCGCTTATGATGATAAGCGACACACTACAGACGAGGGTCCATTGCTCTCCTTGTGTGTTTAGTCCATTACAGGCTGAGACCATTCTCGAAGAACTCCGTAGCGAAGAAAAAACTCTGGCCGGGCAATTTTCATTGAATTACCAGGCATCAACAGTTTGCTCGTCCACATATGACAAACTTTATCGGTCAAGTAATCTTCATTGCACGACCATACATTGTAACAGTTTGCTCACCTACATACAACGAACTTTCTTATCAATAAAATTATGAGCACAACCAAATAACTCATGGTCCTATTTCATTTATGCACTCTATCCACACAGCTATATGCACTTGGTCTGAAGAGCACTAGTAGACTAACCATGCTGCACCTCACACGCTTTATCTGCGTAGCTATAAACATTTGGTCCGAAGAGCACGAGGAAACATCACTTGTACGCTCTATCCACGCGACCATAAACACTTGGTCCGAAGAGCACAAGTATGCTACATCTCATATGCTCTATCCACACGGCCATAAACACTTGTTCCGAAGAGCACTATGTTGCACCTCACATGCTCTATCCGGGTGGCCATAAATAATTGGTCTGAAGAGCATGAGGAAACATTTCTCCTACACTCCATCCGCGCGGCCACAAAAACTTGGTCCAAGGAGCACAGGTAAACTAATCACGATTATGTTTCACTTCCCACCTGTGCTTCACACTTGGCCCTGGTGCAAAAATAAACATAATCACAATACAAACTCCTTGGAACGTTTAGGTTACTTGGTCCAAGGAGCATAAGTAAACTAATCATGCTTATGTCACTCATATGTTCCATCCGCGCGACCATAAACACTTGGTCCGAGGAGCACAAGTAAACTAACCATGCTTATGTTTCGCTTACACGCTCCATCCATGCATAAGTAAACATAATTGCAAATACAAACTCCTTAGCATGCTTATGTCACTTGGTCTAAGGAGCATAAGTAAACTAATCATGCTTATGTTTTACTCATACGCTCCATCTGCGCGGCCATAAACACTTAGTTCGAGGAGAACGAGTAAACTAACCATGCTTATGTTTCACTTACACGCTCCATTCGCGCACAAGTGAGCATAATCACAAGGCACTAACTCCTAAACTATGCGTTTTTGGCCCAGGCCTTCCCAGGTAGCGGATTCACTCTACTCCATCGACTTGGCCTTGCCCTGCCTAGTCCGGGTCCAGTAGCCTAAGGCCATAGAACAAGTTCCCATATGGTGTCCAATCAGCTGCCTAACCCTGTAGCCCTGTCAACTCAAAGGAGGCGCTCCACACCTACTGTCAACTCACAACAGGCGCACCATGTCTACTTTATCGGGATGCGGGCCAAGGCAAAGTCGACAAATACCACCTCCTTTGCACAAAAAAGGGGATCCCGCTCTGAACACAAAAGAACTAATACTCTGCAAAAATACCAGCACACTCACTAGAGTAAAACCTCTCTCAAAAATACACCAGTAAACCCCACTCTCTCCTACTTAACATTGAGATTACCACCTTAATCTCAATTAACTTAAGCACCAGAGAGGGGAACGAGGCTTGTGTTGCTTGTGTTTCAGGTGAACTTACTCCCGCCAACGTGTGCCTAGCTGGAAACAAGGTTTGGGCTTGGTCAAATGTTGGAGTGGTCACAACAGACTGATGGCTCCGTTTCTTCCACCAGTTTGTTCACCTCTAGACACAAATCTCGACGGTGGCCATATCGGCCGCAGTAAAAAACAAATAAGATTTCAACCTTGTGCCATCCGTTCACTATCTTAACCTTATAATTTTAGACAAGTTTCTTTTCAATGATAGTTTTATTAAATTCGATGTTTGGATGAAACATGCATACCTTGTGCCACGGGCTCACAAACTAGTGCCAACTTAAATAACTTAACACTAGCAACCCCTTTAGTGTGTCTTAATTTGTTCTTATTCCATTTTGTGTTTTAGTAATTGGCATATGAATTTCTATTTTTGATAATTAGTATATATACTCCAGTCTGTTAGTGTAAACTCAAATGTTGTAATAATAGAAATATAAAATAATATATGCAAGCTATTAAGAAATTATCAAGAAAGTAATCTATTATTGTATACATTAAGAGAGGAATAAAATAAAAGTTATCAAGAAATAAAAGGAATATATATATATATATATATATATATATATATATATATATATATGGATGTGGATGTGGATCAAGACGTGACTGTGAGACGTATATACTTTGGAATTTGAGCAGTTCATTGAAATGGTTTTCAATTTCATTTTCCTTGTGAAACTCCTAAAATCTCCAAATCAGAAACCTCTTTTGCGGTCATCAAAGAAAAACAAGAAAACCTCTTCTCTTGTATTAAACCTTACTGGACCGCAACATCTTTAATTTTGTTGTCAGAAATGATCAACGATGGGCATTCGGTTAAGATCTAGCCTAACTTGATCATGTATGTGTTCGTGTACTTTTGGAACCCTAACCCTTAAAAAAAAATTATTTATTTTTTTTCAATTTAGTAGTTGTAAAGTTGTGATTGGATGTAATTTAATAGAAATGTGAAGTTTAATAGAGTGCAGAGAAATCTCATCATGATAATTCCTCAGTCACATATAATGAGAGATTTGGATGGAGTTCCCATAGATATGGTTCTATTTTTTGGCAATAGCTTCATCATTCTAGTAGATTTTAGTCATTTATACTACAAATGATGATGGTTTGGGTTGGCAGATGATGAGGATGATGAGTGAATGCTAATTTGAGTTTTCAGAAGATTTATGAAAGTTTTGTTGTGAATGGCATGTACTATATACTATCTTTTGGGCGAGTGCATTTCATTGGCGATTAACTTGGACTATTTTGAGGCAAAATGCTATATTTTGGTCATCACATGTGATGTATGGATTGATTTTTGTTTCAATTTCTTATACTTCCATTGTTAGCAAGAATTATTGGATGAGCTCTTTCAAGTTTTTGTATGATTTAGCTTGATAATTTGTTTGGAGCTTCCATTTAATGAGATATGTATGTTTATAAAATATTAAAAAAATAAAAAATCAAAATATTTCATGAATATTTTAGTGTAACATGATGCAATAATCTGACAGTGAGGTTACTTTGGGATGTTTACACCTTCATATACTCGTTATTGTGTTTTACCACGTACTTTGATGCATGGTTTGATTAATTTTTATTTTAGTTATGTTGATGGGGATCGTCCTAAACCAGGGTTAGGGTTCCCACCGTGGCCTTAGTTAGGGCAACATGGCATCCCACGTAACATCACAAAGCTTGCGAAGCAACTCAACCGGTCGATTCAAGCCGAGACTCGACGACACGTCTTGTCGAGGGCCGATCCCAGCTCAGTCGGACGATTCAAGCCCGGCCTTCCAGAAGGTTCAAGGTTGGTAATCAGCCAAAAGGCCAGGCTCCCGAGTTAGTCCACCCCAACCATCACTAGGGACCTTCAACTGTGCCTCATCGGCCCAGGCCTCCCCAGGTCGCCGACTCGCTCCTCCCTAGTGAATGAGACCGACCCTGCTCGATTCGAGACTGGTGGCCCGAAGACCACAAGACAAGGCCCCAGGTGGTGTCACATCAGTCGCCTGATCCTGCAGTCCTGTCAACTCAAAGGAGGCGCGTCATACCTATTATTATTTCAAAGGAGGTGCCACGCTTGCTGTCAACTCAAAACATACATGCCATGTCTCATTCCTCAAGCCACGAACCAGGACAAAGCTCTATAAATTCTATCTCATTTTCAAAAGCAAACACACACAAGAAAAAAGAGCCAACACTCTGCAAAAATACAAAATCCACCTACCAAAACTAGGTCACTCAAACACTCCGGTAATCCCACCCTCTCCCACTTAAAGCTCAGATTACTACCTTAATCTTCGCTAACTTAAGCATCGGAGAGGGGAACGAGGGATCAAAACCCCCCATGTTGCCTGTGTTTCAGGTGAACTAGCTCCCGTGGACGTGTGCCCTGCTAGAAACAAAGTTTGAAGGAGGTCAAAGATCAGTGTGGTCACAACATATGTGTTGGTCGTTATAAGTAGTGTAATGTGCAAACTTACGTCATTCTTAGTTCAAATAATATTTTGTGTCATGCCTTTATAAAAACAGAAACATTATTGTAACTTAAGAAGCAAAATTAATATGATGTAGCTGCCCCGGCCAAATACCCCGTTTAAGTAATATAACACTCTTTTGGGTTGTTTCATTTTACTATTATATATTTTTGATATTCACTTCTTTCGTTTGCTTTCAAGTTTTGTTATAAATTTTTTTTCTGTTGTAAATTTTTACATAGAAAAATGCAGTAAATTTTGCTAAATTTTAAGTTACCAGGAGAGTAGCGGGGGCGGGTCTGTCTAGAGAAAGAGAGCAGATGATTGTAGAAGCTGTGGAAAAAATCATGGCGACAGGCCATACCTGAGGGGAAAGAACATCTGTTATCGCTACAACCAATCTGGTCATATAGTGAATAATTGCCCAAACCCGAGCACCCGTGTGTGCTACACATGCGGAGAGAAAGGACACATATCCCCCAACTACCCCAAGAAGTTGACCAACTCTGCAATGAGTGGAAAGGGGCCAAGACTACTGCTGACAGGAAGAAATGCACAGCCATTTCACCCTACTGCCAGAACCTACAACATGACCGTCAAGGACGCCACCGATTCAGCTGACGTGGTGACAGGTACATTATTTGTCAACTCAATACCTGCCTGCATATTGTTTGATTCGAGAGCTACCCATTTCTTTGTGTTTGCTCAATTTGCGAATAAATTTAAAGTAAAAAGCAAAAAATTGGAAAACCCTTTGGATGTAGAAATAGCCAGTCAGGAAGTATTCCTTATCTATGACGTATATAGAGATTGCGTAGTAGAAATCGATGGCCATAGACTCCTGGCCAACTTAATACGGTTCCCTTTGGGAGAATTCAACGTCATCCTGGGAATGGATTGGCTGAATGTGTATAGAGTAATGATATATTGCCGGAAGAAGAAAATCATCCTTAGAACAATAACGAATGACCGAATTGTATTCTTTGGTAGACCAGTACACTGCCTGACGATGGCCAAGACGAAGAAAATGATAAGGAAATGATGCTCGGCCTACTTGGCCCCCGTACGAGATATTCGACCCGACGAAGTCAACATCAAGGACATCTTAGTAGTTAATGAATTCAAAGATGTATTCCCTGAAGAACTGCCAGGACTACCCCCAGATCGAGAAATAAAGTTTCCCATCGACTTAGTCCCTAGAGCCGCACCAATTTCGAAGGCACCATATCATATGGCACCGGAAGAAATGAAGGAACTAATGGAACAACTATAAGAGCTGCTGGATAAGGGATTCATAAGACCAAGCGTGTCACCGTGGGGAGCGCCAGTACTATTCGTGCTCAAGAAGGATGGATCGATGCGATTATGCATCGATTATAGAGAATTGAACAAGATCACAATCAAGAATAGGTACCCCTTTCCTAGGATCGATGATCTGTTCGACCAACTAAGAGGTGCCACGTACTTTTCAAAAATTGACCTGAGATCTGGATACCACTAGCTGAAAATATGAGGAGAAGATGTACAGAAAATTGCGTTTAGGATGCGTTATGGACATTAGGAATTTCTAGTGATGCCATTTGGTTTGACAAATGCGCCGGTTGCCTTCATGGACCTAATGAACCGGGCATTCAAGCCATATTTGGATAAATTCATGATAATGTTCATAAATGATATCATGATTTATTTTAAGACGAAGGAGGAACATATGGAACACCTCACGCTAGCACTGAAGGTGTTGAGAAAGAAGAAGTTGTACGCCAAGTTGTCAAAGTGTGAATTTTGGCTACAAAAAGTACAATTCCTTGGACACATGGTGGATAAGGACGGAATCGCCGTGGACCCGGCTAAGGTGGAAGTTGTGGCCAATTGGGCCCAACTTAAGACACCGACAGAAATCAGGAGCGTCTTAGGGTTAGCTGGCTACTATCGGAGATTCATCCAAAAGTTCTCGAAGATAGCTATGTCGTTGACCAGCCTAACCCGAAAGCATGTAAAATTTGAAGGCTGACTACAGCCCCGGTGTTATCACTACCCGATGAGATTGGAGGGTTTATAATCTATAGTGATGCGTCATTAAAAGGGGTGGGATGCTTGTTGATGCAACATGGGAAGGTGATTGGATATGCATCTCGGCAACTGAAAGACTTTGAGAAGAGATACCCTACACACGACCTAGAGTTGGCAGCTGTGGTCTTTGCCTTGAAGATTTGGAGGCATTACCTCTATGGTGAAAAGTACAAAATCTTCACGGACCACAAGAGCTTGAAGTATATATTAACTCGGAAGGAGCTGAATATGAGACAAAGAAGATGGTTGGAGCTGATTAAAGATTACGATTGCACCATGAATTATCACCCGGGCAAGGCCAATGCGGTAGCTGATGCGCTGAGTCATCAAGAGAAGTTAAACACACTATTAGTGCAAGAAGAAATAAGAAGAGACTTCGAACATATACAACTCGAAGTAACACTTCCCATAGAAGGGACAGAGATGTTAGGAACAATCAGTGTAAAACCAATGCTGATTAACCGAATTAAGGAAGTACAACAAAATAACGCAGAAGAATGCAGAAGACTGGTGGAGAAAGGAAAAGGAAAATGTCGCTAGGATGAAGATACAATACTGCGGTTTAAAAAATTGGATATGGATCCCCCAAGACAGTGAGTTAAAAAGGGAGATCTTGCACGAGGCGCACAACTCAAAATTTTCTGTGCACCCTGGAGGCACCAAAATGTACGGCGATCTCTGCAGTGACTTTTGGTGGCCGAACATGAAGAGAGAAATAGTAGAATAGGTGAGTCGCTGCCTGACTTGCCAAAGGGTCAAAGCATAGCACCATAAATTAAGTGTATTGCTGCAACTGTTGGAGATTCCCAAGTGGAAGTGGGAGAACCTCGGCATAGACTTCGTCACGGGACTACCCCCGACCTTGAGAGGTATGAATGTGATTTGGGTCATTGTTGACCGGTTGACCAAATCAGCGCACTTCGTGCTAATTAAGGAAACTTACAAATTGGAGCAACTGGTGAAGCTGTACGTTAAGGAGATAGTGAGTAGACACGATGTACCAATTTCAATCGTGTCCGATCGAGACGCTAGGTTTACGTCACAATTTTGGAACAGCTTCCAAGAATATTTGGGGACACGTCTCGACATGAGTACGGCATACCACCCCCAAACAGACGGACAGAGTGAAAGGACATTATAGACATTGGAGGATATGTTAAGAGCTTGGATTTCAAAGGAAGTTGGGATGATCACCTACCGCTAATCGAGTTTTCCTACAACAACAGTTATCATGCGAGTATAGGGATGCCACCTTTTGAAGCATTATATGGGAGAAAGTGCAAGACCCCATTGTACTGGAATGAAGTTGGGGAGAGAAAGCTGGAAGGACCCGAAGTGGTACAACAGGTCGAAGACACCATCAAGGTCATTCGCAAAAGGATGAAAGCAGCCTAGGACAAACAAAAAAAGTATTCAGATTGCCACCACAAAGATAAAACCCTAGAGGTGGGCGAGTATGCATTTTTGAAAGTGTCGCCCTGGAAAGGAATAATGAGATTCGCTAAAAAAGGAAAACTAATCCCCAGATTTGTGGGACCCTTTCAAATCTTGAGGAGAGTCGGAGTAGTAGCCTACGAACTAGCCCTACCACCAGCATTGGGGCATATTCATAACGTGTTCCACATAGCTATGCTACGCCCGTATAAACCTGACTTCAATAGAGCAATCGATTACTAACCGATTGAGATAAACCAGGACTAGACCTACGTCGAAGTCCCTATGGCGATAGTCAATCATCGAGTCAATAAATTGTGCAACAAAGAGATCGTGCTAGTCAAAGTGATATGGAGGAACCACGATGTTGAAGAAGCAACATGGGAGTTGGAAAGCGATATGGAGAAGTATCCCCAATTATTTCGTATGTAAAATTTTGGGGACGAAATTTCTATAAGGGGGGAGAATATAAGAATCCAAAATTTTGTGAATAAGTAATAAAATAAAAATTTCCTCTTATGATGTCTAGTAGAATTATTTCCTGTGTCCTTAATTTCAAGAAAGTTGAGTTAAATTAATGAAATAATGACTAATATTTTGATAATTATTATGCTCAAGGGCATTTTGGTTATTTTGACAAAAGTTATTCCTAAGGGCATTTTGGTCATTTTGACAAGTGTTATGCTTAAGGGCATTTTAGTTATTTTGACAAAAGATATGGCCGAGGGCATTTTGGTTATTTTTGGTAAAAGTTGTGCCAAGTGGCATTTTGGTCATTTTGACTCGAAAGTTAAAAAGTGTTCAAAATCATAAATCGATCAAGGATTTGGAATCAGCACGAAAAAATAGTGACCCGAAACGCCGTCGAATTTTCAATTTGACGTAGCCCAGAGTTGATTTTTTGACTGGAGCATCGTATGGAAAAATGGATAACGTCATTGAAATTACAGCATGCCAAAACATAGGAATAGAGTATAATATTGTATTTTTCAAATTTTGATTTTTTTAATTATTATTTAATTATTAAATTAATTAGCTCGTGAATCGAGGCAAAATAACTGTCTCTTTCCCATTTTTCCCTTTCTTTTTTCTTTTTTTTTCTTTTCCCCCTTTCCTTTTCAATTATTTTCATTTTGCCTCCAGCTTTTTCCTGTCGTTTTTGAGTTTGCCAAATCTGCTAATCTGTCCCTTTCTGCATCGATTTGTGTTTGATTCAACACCTATTCAGTATATATAACACCATTTAATCGAACCCTCACCATAAACACAGCCGCACAAGTCAAAAATCCAATTTTAAAATTTTTGTTCTTGTTCTTGCTCGGTAAGATCCAAAGTTGGGATTTTTGTTTGTGTTTGTTAAAATTGATGTTTTGAATAGCATCTAGGGATCGATTAGAATCTGCTTGAGCTTTGAATCGATCAAAATGGTCAAGAATTGAGCCGGATAAGCTCGATTTATAGTCGAGAAAGTTTCGGCGTGTTCTTGACCAAAGATCCAATATTTGGGCTCAATTCGGATGTTTTCTGATCTATTAAAGGGTCCATTAGCTTCCAGCAGTCCTAAGGATCGTGTTAGTATCATTTAATTGAATTTGTATCCCCTTTTTGTGTAAGAATTGATTTTCCGGTGAGCTTAAGGTTGCCGATAATAGCATCTTGCCGGAACCGAGGAAGAAGGACATAGGCCTCCGGTCCCTGAGGTGTCAGGCAACGGGATTGGGATTTTTAGGCCTTTCATTAATCCCTGCCCATCAAAAATGGAATCCCCGTCCAAATCCATGTGTGTGTGTGTGTTCGGGCAGGAGGACCCCATTGCCGGCCGGTTGAACTCCTGTCTAGACAGCCGGAGACGAAAGAGATGCAGTTGGCCGGTCAACCAGTCAACGGTTGACCTGGTCAACTGCTATGTGACTGAAATTGTTTTTTTGTTTTATTATTATTATTATTATTATTATTATTATTATTATTATTATTATTATTATTATTATTATTATTATTATT
>JAUMHB010068907.1:0-13499 GCA_032359685.1 Pittosporum tobira | reverse complement strand
TGGGTTTTGGTAAACAGAATTATTTACGTAACACATTTATCTAATATTCGTAATATATAAGATGTTTATATGTTTCAAAAATCCATTAGAAGACAACCAAAGAATTAAATATTGCAAAAATTTATTTTGTGTTTTTATTATTTTTATTGTTAAAATTTATTTTGTGTTTTTATATGTTTTTATTGTTAAAATTTATTATTTAAAAATAATAAAAACAAAAAATAAAATATATATCTTCGGCTAAAAATATAATTTTTATTTTGTGTTTTTATTATTTTTAAATAAGAAATTTTAACAATTTTTTTTAAATTGAACTTCAATAGTCATACATTTTTAAAAATTGAACTTTCCAATAAGCTAAAATCTAATTTTTGCCAAAAAGTTCAAAATTTTTACCAAAAAACTAAAATGAATATATTCAGCTTTACGTGAATTAACCGAATAATTTCCAAAAAATCAAGAGAAAAATGATCAAAATGCAAGCATTAAAATCATCTTATTACATATACATTCTCATCTATTATTTGTAGTACTTGTTTGGGGATCTGTCAGTATATAAATATCCATTACTTTTGGAACTACAAAAAACTTCTACTAAACACAAACCCTCCCTCAGCTCACGAATCCATAGAATTTTTGTGATACTAAAAAAGGTTGCAATGATTAAAAATCTTTGGACCACTCATAACTACATCAAAACACAATCATTTTAATTCTTGGAAATCATGATAGCCCGTTTTCATCCATTAAAACTTGGATCCACCAAAACATTAGTAGCCCCTTCGATCATATTAGAACATTCTTAATCAATGTTATCCCAATAACTAATCATCTTACCACTGTCAAATGAGGTAAAAAAGAGTTGCATGAACTGAACAAATTCACATGTACCAATATTATCTAGCGGCATTCCAACCTTAAATAATGATAATTAGCAGTTAATAATAGTAATAACTAGAGGTTGATTGCACATTTCTCCTTTCAAAGTACATGTCATAAATCCCTCCACAAAGTATAAAAACTTGCACAAGAGACCCTCAAGTACATTTAATGACACACATTAGACCCTAAAGCCAACTCTAGTGGATCATTTAGCAGAAAATTAACATACGCATGTAGATTGATTCTTTTTTAGTTGGGTTCATGATGGACTAAATGTGTTTTAATATAGTATATTGAACCTTATTTGGATTTTGGTTATTACAATAACATCAAAGCAAACTCTCGAAAAATTGTACCAGGTCATCCAATTAGGTTGCCCGAAGTGGGACACAAATATTGTTAAATCCACAATGACTCTGAACTATAAATATTGATATGGGCCTTAAGAAGATGCCAGGAGTTTAAGTGTGTTGCAATATATTAATCACATTAGGTAATATGAAAAATATTAGTTTCCTTACAAGATTTAAGTCTCCTACTAAAATTATTATAATTTAATCATGACTTTTACTTGTTGGATCTAATATGGGTTAAATGTGTCATAAGATAATGAATTAAAACTTATTTGGATAAGTTATTACATTTGACTTGTAATTATACTATCTGACTTATTCAACATACATATTTAAGGTTACAAATACTATCAATTAATATTTAATTTCAAAATAAAAAGTCATTCGGAAAAGTTAGGGCAGGACCACCATAGTCCTTATGTTATAAATAAAGAATGAATAAAATTTATTTTGAATACACTAAATATATACAATATTTTAAACTGTACCTTACACTTTTATTTGTGTCAAATTAGACATGTTAATTAAGTTTTTGTGTCATATGGCACCACTAGATCAAAAAATCGCTTAATGGGCTCAAAATGAAACAAAAATAAAAATTTATGGTGAAATTTAAAATATTGTGTATAAATTGTGGACTCAAAATCGTTAAACTATTTTAATTGGAGGTTCAATATGAAGCAAAAACATAATCAAAAGGTCTGGTTTAACACAAATAAAAATGTATAATACATTTTAAATCATTAGATATACTTAGTGGACTCAAAATAAAATTTACTCGTAAAGAATCATCACATCATCACACTTAGCGACAATACGAGGGTAAGAAAATTCATCATAATATTGAACTGTTCTTCCTCCTGCCTCCATCTTTTCTCCATTCCGGAATTATCAATTTAATCATTTTCAACAAAATCACAAAATTCAAATTATTGTCCTTTTTATGAATATGCGTATATCAGTTGATACTGAAGCTACAATAGGGTGAGTACTGGGAGAAATCACCAATTAAACAAATTCAATTGGACATAGCACAACGGAAATATAAATTGCCCTCTTGTTTGAATCAAGAAATGGACAACACATTTTTATTGTGGAAATTAACCACAATGTGAAAAGAAAAAATCTTGAGATCAGAATATCCACCACAACGATTAACGAAAAATAATAATGGATACAAATCTCTCTCGATAGGAGCAGATACATACAATATCAATAACAATATTCTGGGCAGCACCACCAGAGGAACTCGAGAACACAGAAGGGTCTATCAAGAAGTAGAAGTCACGAACAGACTCAACCCGGTTTTATCTCTGTAAGACCACAAATCAACCTCCAGTCATCACTTTGACACAAAAGTTGTCCTCCTTTTCTCTCTCTCTTACTCTCTCTTATCCATGTATCTGTGGCACTACCAGAAAACCGAGAATTAGCTATGTAACAAATTGCAAAGAACGTATATAGATTGCTTATTTGAGTACTCAGCGAAGGAAATTCCATTGCTCAATTTTAAAATGAAATTTCTCCACCAGAATCCCATTTGCATAAGTGTAAGTTCAGAACTTAAAGCTAAAATACTAGTACGACGGGTGACTCGACTGGTCATGACCTGACAACTGACTCATGCGACTAGATGTTTCACTGTAAAAAACTGGGTATGTCATGTCAGGGATCGGACACCGATCGAACCACTGAACCGTGTAAACGGGAAATACTGTATTCATGTTGGTCGTCACCTATTAACTAACCTCACCAACCTGTGAATTTGGGACTGGAGGTAAACCCAAAAAGTAAGGTCCACCTAAAGCAAGTTTATGGAAAATAACGGGGTATGGATCTTCTCTCTCTAGAAACTAGAGAGGGAAAATAAGTACGTAGGAGTGCTTATTTATATGTGTTGATTCTTTCAATTTATTCTTAATTTCCAGCTGGACATATATGGTTTACTTTAGATCTGCATTTGTGGTGATGTGGTCTTTTTGAGCTTTTTCTGTTCTCAGTGCCCCCTCACATGTGGGTTAAGTCTGAACTAAAAAGGTCGGTAATTTTATTGGGTAACATGTTCCATGTGGGTTGTTGGGTCGTGCATATAAATTAACAAACTCTAATACTATATTGAAGTGCACGTGGATCGTCGGAAAATATAGATGAATGAACCTACTCTTATGCCATATTGAACCATCCGATTATGTTTTGGGGTTATATATTGAACTTTATTTATTTTATTATCCAATGTGAGATATTGGGTTTGAACAGTTAGAGACCTGTTTCCCTCCTGTTAGATTTGAGATTATATTTTTCCTGGTTCCCGTTCCTAGCTATCTACTCCGATGAGTATCGAACTGATGGATGCGTGGGACCGTTAAGGGTGCAGCTCATGACGTTTCTTCTGAATTTGTTCTTGGGTGTATTGAGCTCTCAGTTTCTTTCTTTCTTGGTGTGTATGGGTTCAAAAAATTATAAGGAATTAATAGTGCAAATTACTATAATTTTATTTGAATTTTATGTATTATTCGAGTTATGTATTTTTCGAGTATGTACCGAGCATTACTTCGAATATGTATCATTTTTATTTTTTATTATATCAATAGTTAAAAATTGACTTGGTCAAACTGTAATCAACTCCCATACAAGTTCACCAAATTCTACACACATCCTCAAACTAAATCACTTTATTAATGAATTTAAGTACATTTGAATTTTTTTAAGCCAGTCTTGGGAGTCCATTTGATGTGTTCCATGCCAAGTCAGTATCAATTCAAACTCCAAAATAACTTCACCAAATTCTACGCATATTTTTAGTCATACTTTTTTTCCTCACACTAAATCGCTTAAACGAATTCGGGTCCATTAGAAATTTTTCAAGCCAAGTCTTGGAGTCACATTTGATATTTTTTCAAGCCAAGCCAGTATCAAATTCAAACGTTTGGTTTGATTTTGAGACCTACTTAAGAGTTCAATTTTACCAAATTAAATGACTCATTTTAAAGCCAATTTATGAACCTTGAGAATTTAGACACCAGAAACATTCCAAAAAATTGTACTAGAATAAAACATCTAACCAAATGACTACAATAAAATTCTAACTTCACCTAAGGGCTAAAACACTAATCTCAAGATGGGATGTATAATTGTTAATGGCATCATTGTGTGGTTTGACCTATTATGCTTCTTCATAAGTTGCTACTCATAGTGTTCTATGAGAATTACCACCAGTCCTCATTCTAGACAATGTAACGATAAATCCCCTAATTCATGGTTAAGTCAGCTTCAATAGTTTCCAACTTAACAGAATATGTTCAAAATCTCTCTGGCAAAAAATAAAAAATAAAAAATAAAAATGTTGATATGAATTAATGAGAAACCTTAATCTGTAATACCATGAATTAATGAGAAACCTTAATCTGTAATACCAGCTCCACCTGCTGCTCCTTTTGAAGGAATAAACTTTTGACCACTTGACCTTGGCCGAGGGCAGAAAACATTTTTTATAATGGAAAAATGAAGGTCAAGCTCAGCTTTCCACTGAGCGCAGCTGGCTCCTATCCATTTCTCTGCCACACAGGTCGGTACATTATCCTGGCTGTCCCTCGCGTGCTCTTCAATGGCAGGACGTATTTCATCATACAAGTTATTGAGATTGGTGGTGGCTTCAGTTCTTAGTTCCTACAGAATAAACAGGTTTTTTCAGGCAGGTGGAGAAAATGAAACCAAAATGTGGTTAGGTATATAAACGTAACTATAAGTAGCAACAACAATTGACAGATAACGAAATCAGCAATAAGAAAAACCTTCCCGAAAGAAAAAATAACAATTGAGCTTCACATACTTAACAAAATCAAAATCTTGATATCAACAGTATTACAAATATGTTACAGAAGCCCAACATTTGCATAATATATTAAAAAAAAACTCTAAGAGAGGTACTCCCTCCATTCCACACAAAGAGATGCATTTTGATTCTAACAAGTCAATATGCAAAACCCTAAAACTAAAGTTAACGTGAATTCATTCAAAATTTTGAAAATAATAACTTTGTAATGGTTTACAATTTTCACGATTGTATTGGTGAGAAGAAAAAATGAATTAACAGTCAATTGTAAGTTAGGATTTTACAAATTGACAAAAAAACATTTGTCAAAATGTCTCTCCTTTCGTGGACAGAGGGAGTAAGATTATCACAGAAAAGTAACACTTGTACCTCGCATTTGATGATCTCCTCTTGTACTTCCTTCGATGCAAATAGCTTGGCAACATCTTTCCCATTGATCTGCTTTCTGGCAGCTTGTTTTGACCTACTCTTTGGACCCTGATGAGTTCTTCTCTTTGAAGCAGATCCAGATCCAGATCCAGAGCCAATGTTATAGTTCAGGTGAGCAGCCGTTTGAGGAAAATCCTGTTTAGTATTTTGCTGAAACAATTTTGTTCCCTCTTGCACTTCACTTTTCACTGAATCCATTGGCACATGTTCCACTGGAAATGAATTTAATGGCTCAACAATTAGACCAGTGAAATCTATTGAGTGTTCGGGTCTGACATCTTTTCCACTGGCTATGTACATAGGTTTTCCAAAGCTTGTAGACTCGGAGTGCTTAGTCAAAGGTTCATCCTCAGCAGAATCATAGAGTGGAAACGTATCCACCGTATATCTGCGGTCATACAAGAAGGTTGACATCCAAAAAAAAAAAAGAATTAATTTGAAGAGAATAATTTTAAAAAGAGGAAATATATTAAGATAGATACAAGTACAAACATGCCTCACTGACTGTAGTTATTATAACAAACTATGGCAAAAGCGAAATACAAAAGAGACAAGAACACAACAATTGACGTGGAAAACCAATACGTGAACAAATATATATATATATAAATGAATTCATGGAGTTGTACCTGTCATCACCATCTTCCCATACATGGTTATGCTCCTGCTCAAGTTGTAGCCCAACATGACAGAGAAAAAGAAAAGTGATATAGTAAGGGGTAACTCGTTGACTTTGAACAATTTACATCTTCAACAAAGAGATAGAACAAATCCGAAACTAACCCAGAAAAACGAACATTGGCACAAAAGCACCTTGTATATTTTCCAAGAAAGCCAAATTTATAAAACTACAAAATCATTTGCATGTAATTCTGTGAAGACGGACAAGATGAAATCTAGTCAATTGCATCCAAATTCCGTTAGGCTACTAAACTCTAAAGACATAATGATTTGATCTAGAAAATTAAGGTCAACTCCATAAAAGGGCACGTGACATTGCCTTTCTACCATCCCGGATGCCACAATCTAAAAACCCAAAACTCAAGTCTTATTAAAAAGCCTCTTCCAGTTTGTGAGTTGAAAATGTAACAAAATCATATTCACATAACATTTGTTAAAAACTATATAACATACAATCTGGATAACAAAACATATAGAAAGCAAGTTAGAACCTTTGAAATTTTTTGGTTTGTTTGGTTTATTTCCACAAATAAATGACTAAATTAAAATTACAGACTGAATGAAATTGCATCTCTATTGACCAAATTCAATTCCATAACTAAATCAAACTTCACCTGGAAACCTTGAGACTTTGCTCCAAGGAATATGGAGCAGTTGGACGCCCCGCACAGACAGCGCACATTAGCACCACCATACCATTCAAAATTATAGTCATAAGCAAGTTCACTTCCAGCCCAAATATCTAGCTTCGCAAAAATCCCAACCCGTGTTTCCCCAAGAACTGTCCACTTCCTTGTTTCACAATTTGGTTGGCTACAAGCTCAAAAGGAAAGATCAAAACTATCTAAAGATAACCAAAATGACTAAAGCATATGATGCACATTTAGTTCACTAATCTCTTACCATGAATGGTTTATAAATCTTGCAAAGCTTCCCTTTTTGGTGGCATCAATAAAATAATTTGCATTAAGAGAAATTATATATGCATCTCTAAGACCTGGATCAAACGCCATAGAGAGTTAGAATTGATACTCCAGAAAACTAGAATGACATATTTAGTTAAAATATATAGTTTACCTTGATCTTCATAAGTTTGGGACCTTTGTTGCGCTTCCTCTGATGATATTATCTCTCCGCAATATTCTATAATGAACTGGCCAGCCTGATCATGGGATAAGAGAGAGGTGGATTCAGTTGCTAGAAGTCAATTTAATCACAAAACTATTACTATTATAAAACTTGAGAAAACATTCATTATCACTTCGAATCATAAAGTATACCTCCATGTGCATTAATTTTTAATCTCAGCACGGAAAAGACTACTCCCTTCGTTCCAAAATTAGAGATATACTTCAAATTTTTGAGTCAACTTTCGCAGTCCTAAAATTCAAAACTGATACAAATTTTATCAAGTGTTGCAAGTAACAAATATAGTAATTAGAAGTACTTTTTAGTAGGCTTAGATATAATTGTTTGTGCTAAAAGCAGATAAATTCGTATCGATTTTGAACTTAGGGATTTCACAAAATGACTCAAGAAGTCAAAGTTTATATCCAATTTTGGAATGGAGGTAGTAACATGTTCGTAACCACAAACTGCCAAATAATCTAATCAAGTAACTTCAGTTGTAAGGAGCTTACCTTTATATACTGATCAGCCAACAGACCCCATCCACGACCCTCAGTTTTGAACAACTTCGTTCGAGCATATTCACATTTCTGAAACCTCTGCAAAAGTGAAAGATGAACATCACAAGAAAGTTCCTCGAATAAGAACACAATGGAGATCCCAAAGATCCCTGTGATAATGATAATTATTCTAAATCTTGCATACGAGTAAATTCCACATCAGAAGGAAAACCTTATGTATTTGGGAGAAAACATTGAAGAATATTATCTAAGCATGTCACTTTCAAACCTTAACATGCCTACTAAATTCAAAGAGTACTCTCTTTTGGGGAAAAATAATGACAATTCACATTCACCTGATTCTTGCATTGGTCAGCACAAGGACAGTAGCCAGGAGTGCACTCTGTGCTGGTAAGTACATTCAAACACCTATCCCCGCATGCACTGTCAGGATAATTGGCGTCATATTTGCATTCGCACACAGCAATGTCATCTTCTTTCAGTTGTGTGGGCCTAAGAGATAAGATAGATTCTTGATGAGAAGAACAGAACCACCATGGGAAAGGAAGAAATAATAATTGGCATTATGAGCAGGCAAAATACCAAGGGAAAGCAAACCTAAGACGCAAGAAATTCTGAAAATTTGACTCGATACTGAGATGGAGCCCATTGGGTCCGTGAGTTCTGATGCTGAGGCTTAACAGAGTCATGTCATACTCACATGTTTCTTATAATCATGTAAATTGTAGGCCAGGTTATTTGATAATTCTTATGATTCCGCCACAGAATATTAAGTGTTTTTACTTTTCAGGATGTGGGTTGTGACCAATGGGTCTTCTATCTTGGTAAGGTTTAGCAGTCTACTAGAAATGTCCAAGCCAAACAGCTTTTAATGTACATTTTGTCAATATCAATAGTTTTAACAGCATTAAGGGTTTATATATTTATATATCAACATGTATACAAGAAAAAGAATAAATCAATGGAGGACAGGAAGTCTAAAAAAGAAATTAATTTTCTGTTTCAACAAAGACAAGTTCTTCAAGAGCAAATGCACGGTAAGGGAAATCGGAAATTTGTCAGAAGATGACTTACTTTCGCCTTGACAACTCGTTCTGATTTATATGTATGAATGGTGCCACTCCATCTGGTAGCTGAATATCCATACAACATTAGTTGTCACTAAATAACACACAAAAAATCAAATCTCAACTGCAAATAAAACATGGAAACATACAGATATAAATCATATCTATTTTATATAGAGCTCAAAAACAACTAACTGGGATTGATAAATGCACAGATTCGGAATTGAACTATGTGACACAAGATTTAAACTGGTCGGGGAGATTGAGACAATGAAACAAAATACACAAGAAATATGCATGCCATAAACCCAAATGAAATGTTCATAAGATTAAACAAAGATGATAAACACTGAGTATGCTTTTATTACTAGTCTAAAATAGTGACGTCGATCCTGATGTTTACCTTTTCTGGTGCATAGCAGTTGTATACTGTACAGAGAAGATGAATTTAAGAGTAAACAGGAAATATCTAGAGTAGATCAATAAAAATTTGAATTCGATTATGTAACTAACTTATTCAAAATTTGGGGAAAAAATTTAGAAATACATAATCAAATTCTTACTCTATGCTACAAAACATTTCAAGAAGGATGAAAAACAGCCCCAAACAGGTTAAAAGTTCAATAAAAATGTGGAAGTGCAATAGTATCTAAATAAAGAGAATAAAAATAGAGAACTAAAAAAAATAAATAAAGAAAGAAAGAAAGAAGAGTAGAGGGTTCGCACATGTAATAGACATGGTGATTAGGTTAATGATTTCAGAATTCAGGCCTTACAACCATCAACCATTGTTAATGCAACTAGAGACATATCATGCCATAACAAGAGAAATTGAACACTCATTTACCATGTCATAAAGCTTTAAAAATTCCAATCATAAGAATGCTATATTTCAATAAGATTCTGTCATCAGAAAATAGAGCATACCATTGAAAAGGTAACCCCATTCCCAAAAAATTGTTCATCGTCCATTGAAGCAAAATTTTCTACAAAGCAATTCCCCGTATAGTATATGCCACCTTTTGAATAACCTGCCGTGTCAACATTTATAAGTTATCACTGGAATATCTGATAGTTATAGGGTATTATTCATAAATCAAAGCATACATTGTAGTTATAGTTTTAACTTTTAATAATAAACACAAAGCTCTTAAACCAGCTTGATATCTTCCTTCGCCAAAACCGCAATTCTCTTACAGACTTTCTTCTGAGAACATTTGTAAGAGTTTTGTAACTAGTAGTTCTTTTTTAATAGATTACAATTTTACAATTGTGTGCACACAAACCAAATGAACCTCATATAAATTTTCAATTTTAAGATTTTGCAAATTGACAATCATTTGGCAAATTGACTTCAAAAAGTCAAAATTGCACTCTTTTTGTGGAAATGAAGAGTTTAATGTACATTAACAATAGTTACTACAGAAAATAATCATCCAAGGTATCTAGTTTTAGTTAATTGCAAGGATTATACATTAATACAGGAAATGATTGAAGTGGGTGAGTAAGGAAATGAACATATTTGCTTGCAGAAATTGATCACAGCTCTAACGATAATCAACCAATCGAATAGAAACGATTGTATGTATGTATGTATGTGTGTGTGTGTGTGCGTGCGTGTATATATATATAAAGAGAAGAATTAACTTACTCTAAGCGGCACAGAAAAGCAAGGGTTAGGGCTTCCGCTGTGCGAACTTGACTAACAGTTCGCTGTTCAGGCGAGTATGTCGAGCGTCGAACAGAACGAGAAGCATTTGAGAATTTTGACAGGATTTGGTACGCATTTTTTTTTTTGGGTAATTAGGATTTGTCACACTTGTAAATTAGAGCTCCATTTAACTTGAACGACATCGTTTTAAGCAGCGGATATGCCTTGTACGCTTTTTCTTTTTTAAGTTTTTAGAGTAAATTTTATTTTGATCCTCTAAGTATATTTAATATTTCAAATTATATCTTATACTTGTATTTATGTCAAATTGCACCTCGTAAGTATTTTTTTGTCATATTATACCCCCTAATCATAAAATCGTTCAATCTCTTAATGCCGACTCACATGTACTTTGCACATAGAGTTTTTAGTAAAGGTAAAATGCGAACCACAGTCATCTATTCTAACATACAAAGATCTTAAACTAAAAATTATTAACAATGGGACCCATGTCTCTTGTTTTTGTTGAATTGACACCACACAAACTGATGAACACCTTTTTTGCATCGATTAGGGTCAATTGAACGTTGTAATTCACCTTTAAAACTCGGTGCAAACCTAACCCTACTTCACATTTCAGCCGCACAGCTCAAAAGGTCGAATCTTTAAAACCTTGTTTTGTTCTTGGTAAGCCAAATTCAAAGGCTCAATTTTTGTGTTGTTTAGTTTCAATTGATAACTTAAATAACTTCCTGTCATAAGGGTATGTTAGGCTTTTGGATCGATTGAATCGGTTAAGGGTAGCCTCAGATTGGGCAAATTTCAGAACCTAGGGTTCTTCATGAAAAATTATTCAATCCGTGTTAATCCGGCACCCAAAGTCGAAATTGAGTTAGGGCTTTCTTTAAGCATCGGATTTTGGTTGTATTGACGTTTTAAAACAAAAATTTTGGTTTGGATTTTGCCAAGTTCAGATTGTTTTTCAGTCGGCTTGAAACCGAGGCAAGATCGGATTTTTATCTATGAATTAGCAATTAATTGTGTCAATGGTTGGGTTCATGATGTTCCTAAGGTCGTAAGAATGCTTGTGGTGGTTTTAAATAGATTTTTTGAACTCGAATTCACCAAAAACTGAGCCTTGCTGGACCCTTTGCCGCCGATTATAGCCCCTGTGGTCGTGGCCGGAAAAGAAATGAGGGGACGGTCCAATCCTTCGATGGTCGGCTATGGGGCAGTGATTTTCGAGTTCAGGGTCAATGAGTTTCTCACAAATCTTAACCTCCCCCCCCATCCCCCCCCCCCCTGGTTTGCAGTGTGCGTGCGTGCGTGCGTGTGCCGACTCTGTTCCACCGGCCAACCACCTCTTCTCCGGCGAGCAAAGCAAAAGGGAGCAGTTGACTAAAATCAATTGTTCCCACTGTTGACCAGTCAACTGTTCAAAGCTTGACTTTTGTTTTGCTCCTAATTTGATTATTATTACTATTACTATTATTATTACTATTACTATTACTATTACTATTACTATTACTATTATTACTATTACTATTATTACTATTACTATTACTATTACTATTACTATTACTATTATTATTATTATTACTACTACTTTCCAGAAGGGTCAAATTACCAAAATACCATATGACACATTTTACCAAAATACCCTTCTGCACATTTTACAAAAATACCCCTGCTGCACTAATTACAAAAATACCCCAACTACACTATTTACCAAAATGCCATTGCACTAATTACAAGAATGCTACTACAGCATATTTACAAAAATACCCCTATTGCATTATTTACAACAATGTCATTGTGGTACTAATTATAAAATTGCCATTTGGCCTTATTTACAACAATGCCATTGAGTTGGAAACTTGTATAAGAACAAGTTAAATTCATTTTTAAAATTAAAAATTAGAAAATATTATATTAAACTAAATTCTATTTTTTATAATGAATTAGAATATTTAAGGAATATTATTTTAAATTCTTTTTAATGATTTAAATATCATTACAATTCGATTACACATCATATTTATTATTTCTCAAGATTGTATATTTTTATATACTAACGTTATTTTTATTTTTCATCCGAATAAGGATCCGATGAAGTATTTTAGGGTTAAGAATACCCCGGGATAAATACAAGGAATAAGTTGGACGGATTAAGTCAAACGACGAATTGTCAAATAATGACAATTTTGCCCTTTGAAATTTTGTGTGCGTTCATGTCATTTTTATTAGGGATCCGAAGATGCTTATTTTATTTTGAGAGTGAGCGAGATATTTTGAAAACGACGATACTAATATTAGGTTGTTATTATTATAGGAACGCACGCATGTGAGTGAGGACAAAAAACCAATGATCACGAAACGCATCAATTGGAAAACCTAGGAAGCGTATTTAAGGCAAGTACATTATTCCCCATTTATGTATAAGTTATTGTTTCACTTATGAACGCCATTTATTTCAGCTATTAATACGTATGATTTAAATTTCAGTAAATGTATTTGCCATGAATGTACAAAATAAATTACTTGTACATTATTTGTTGTTCATGTTAAAATTCTTGAATGATTATGCATATCTACCATGTATAAGCATATCCTATTGTTGGAACGTTTATTATTTTCACATGACTTATGATCATTGGAACTCGAATATTGAACATAAAATTTAAATACTGGTGTACCGGGACCCTACATGGTTCACTCCTGTAGCTGTAATGTATACGACACAAATCGTTGAACTTGACTATGTGTGGAGGATGACGAAATGACTTTGTGTTGAAATAACTTTGTGTTGAAATGACTTAATGTCGGGTAGAAATGCCAATTAATGTTCAATTATTCAAAATATTTATTGTTAAATGACATGATATGACATTTGCTCGTATATCATGCATGTGTTGACGGAATTCATATTAACTCGTGAATTCAAATATTAAAATT